>JXSR01S014553.1:35512-45742 GCA_000969725.1 Ophiothrix spiculata | reverse complement strand
TGCGACCCATAGTTCACAAATCAGCAAGAACAATCAGTCTACCATCAAGAAACAAACGTCCAATTCAGAACATGGCAACGAGTCTACCTTTGAGAGACAAATGGGTCATTCAGAACTTGGAAATGAAAGATTTGAAGCAGGTAATGATTTGTCAACTGAATCGATACCACCAGATTGGAAGCCTCCTATCATTACAGACATTACCAGTTTACAATCATCTACCCCTGTATCATCATGTGAATTAGCGGTGTGTCCTGATCAATCAATATGTGAAGCAGCGGTGTGTAGCACTGATCAGCTAAGCCAAAGTGATGAGAGGTTACAGGAACCTGTTAGAGAACATTTTCATAGTGAAGAGCATTTGGACCAAAATTGTGAGCAGAAGCCCCAGATATCTAGTGATATACATCAATCAAACCAATATTCTCCCGTAAGCAGTACCTTGCAGCGACATATAGCTAATGCACCACCTTCAAATTCAGATTCGGTTGTCTGCAACAATTCTAATTCATCACAGAGGTTTCCACCATTTGAGGCAGAATATTCTAATACAACTTTCCCACCTCAAGAGAACACAGACTCACCTTCTGTAAACAGTACTAGTGTTTTTGATGACAGAAATGATAGCAATAATATTCCTGTTGTTGACAATACCGTTTCATATAATGCAGTACTGACTTCTAGTGTAGATGTAAAACCAAGTTTTGTTGATGATGATCACTCAGACGAAGGTTCTCAACTTCAAATTGGTTCCACGTCATCCCATACAATACCATCTTCTGACATCAGACCACCAAATTTTGTTGGTGATGGTCACTCAGACCAAGGTTCTCAACTTCATATCGGTTCCATGTTATCTCCTAAAATACCAACTTCTGATGTAGACATGAAACCACCAAGTTTTAAAGGTGATGGTCACTCAGACCAATGTTCTCAACTTCAAATCGGCTCCATGTCATCTTCTACAATACCAACTTCAAATGTAGATGTACAACCACCATGTGGTGTCGATGGTGATCCCTCAAATCAAAGTTCTCATATCAGTTCTGTGTCGTCTTCTGTAAAACAAACTTCTTGTGTTGATGTGAAGCCACCAATATTTCCAGGCAATGAAAATCCACCACCTGACTCAATGAATGGATGCATTGCCAATCATGTGCAACCAAATCGATCATCGCCAGTCCAAGAGGGTGAAGCGCTTGATGACATCAAAGTATCTATAAATTCACCACTTTGTGAGCGAAACTCCACAAATAACACACAGGCTTGTACGAGTCCCAGAAATTTGAATGCAATTGGAAATTTGGAAAGAAATGAAGGAACGGGAGATAACTTTGATAATTCCAACAATGTGCAATTTAATCTATGCAGCGTTATTGATACTGAAAGTGAAAAGAGACCAGGAAATGACCTATTAGGCAAGAAAGCAAGTGACATTTCACCATTAAATTCAACAACAACGAGTGGATGTGAAGTGTATAACAATCAAATTGTTGCCAACATAAAAGTCGATGATAGCGATGGGCAATTTTGTTGCAAATTCTGTCAGAAACAATTCAGTGAACGCAGGCTATGCCAGATCCATGAACGGCTTCACACTCCGGAGTCGCATTGGGATATCGCCAGATTTACATGTAAATTTTGCTCTAAAAGCTTTGATGATAAGAACCAATGTATTGCACATGAAGAATTGCACATTCCTGGGTCATTGTTACAAAAGAATGGTTTTCATCAAAAGAACTTGTATGAATGGAAATCTCGCCAAGAGCAAGCAGAGCTGTGTACTCCATTAAAACAAAACCCGACAGATGGGTATCAATGTAAATATTGCAAGAAGACGTTTCCTGACCGCAAACAGTGTGAAGACCATGAAGTTTTGCATACCCCAGAAAAACTCTGGCGGTGTGATGTCTGTGACGTAAGCTTTTTCAACAAGAGGCTACTGGACGAGCATTATGGGATGGAACAACATAAGCTACTGGTTGATCAGAAGGAATGCGGGGAAAAAAGCGAGGAAGAAAGTGACCAGGACGATGACCAAGAAGAAGCTGATGAAAGCTCGGATAAGCCTAGGCCTAACTCAGATCAGCTTAGTTCTAAGTTAGATCAACCCAGGCTTAGCTCAGATCAGCATAGGTCCAGCTCAGATAAGCCTTGGACTAGCTCAGATCAACCCAGGTCTAGCTTAGAAGAAAGATCAGTACCACTTAGTCCTACCTCAGGTGTTCTTTTCAAATGTGAATATTGCTGGAGAGTATTTATCAGTACTGATATGTTGAAGAGTCATATAGAAAGTCATAGTCGAGAGAATGGATCTAGAATGGGACATAAAATAGTGGAAATGTCAAGCTATCTGCAAAAAGGATCTGGAATGGGGCATAAAATGATGGAAAGCAGCAGTTTTCAGCAAAATGGAGCTGGGACTAGGAAAGAAAAGGCAGAAATTGACACAAATCGGCAAACTGACTTCAAATCTGAAAGTATGGTGGAGGACAGTTACATCGGTTCTGTTTTTGACGATATGGTAGGTCAACAAGATTCCAAGGCAACTTTTAACTGCCTATTTTGTCGTAAAGTTTTTAAAGACTCCTCAGTTTTTACAAATCACATAAAGATTCATAGCACTCATCCACTGCCGTACCGCTGTAAATACTGCGCTGCTTTGTTTAAAACTTTTGATTGGAGAAATACACATGAAGTCATTCATTACAGGGAAAGAAGGTTTCATTGTTGTTATTGCGGTAGACGATTCAAGCAGTCGTGGCATAGAAACAGTCACGAGAGATTTCACCGAGGAGATGCTCGGTTCAGATGCGAAGCTTGCAACCATCCTTGTCATAAACCCTCGGATTTATGGAGACATGAACTATTAAAGCATCATGGAGAAGGAGCATACTCATGCCCAGAGTGCGAAATGATGTACACCAACTTTCGTTGTTTTCAGTATCATTGGAAACTGAAGCATAGAGCATTTATGTCACCATGGAAACTTGGAATGAAATTGACCAAACGAAATGCTACCAAGAAGATTAAGCAAACTAGTATGATATCAAAGAAAGCTTTACTAGATAGAACTGAGAAATCTCTGGTGATGAATCCTAAAGATGAGGCAAGAGAGCTTACTATGAAGAGATCTGTACCAGATAAAGCTGAACATTCTTTGGCAGTCAATTCTAAGGATGAGGCTAGAAATTTTGCCTGTCCAAAATGCAGTTCATGTTTCAAAACTAAGCACCATCTCCTGGAACATGTTGTCATTCATGATCCAAATTTGCAGCATAAATGCGAACTTTGTAACCGGAGATTTGTGCGACTGATAAGACTATGGCGTCATGAGAAAAAACATTCGGGTTTTCGTAAACACAAGTGTCCTGAATGCCGATCACGTTTCTTCAACAAGGGTTCTGTGTTATACCATAGAAGAACGGAGCATGGTTATAAATTGAAAATATATAATTCAGCAGGGACTCTTGATAAAAACTCTCAGATGAATAAGTCACTACAGAACTCAAACTTAGTGAATGGTAAAGTGGGAATCATTTCAAAACACAATAATGCTGTGAAAGTTAAAAAGCGCAGAAAGGATAAAGCCAGACAAAATGCAAAACAAGGCAGTATTCTCAGGAGCAGACAATCAACGGGGAACACAGCTGTGTCATCTAGTGTGATGAAGGAAATCTCAACAAGAAAGGAGAATGTTAACACGAAAACACTAACCACCAAAATGCATGCTATGAAAAATAATCAAAATTCGCATGAAATTTCAAGGAATGAAAATATCAGTGAGAAAATACCAACCCATAACAAGCATGCTGCTGAGAAAAATCAGAGGACTACTAAAAACTTGAATAAGAACATCAAAGTGAAAACACCGAAAAACAAAAAGCATGCTTTGGCAAAAAATCAGCCATCTCCTGAAAAACATAGGAAGGTCAAAGTGAAACCACCAATCAACAAAATGAATGCTGCGCAGAACAATCAAAAGTCTTGCGAGGTTTTGAGGAATAAGAACTTAAAAGAGAAAACATTGACCAATAAGATGTTTGCTGTTGAGAAAAATCATGAGACTTCTGAAAAGTCAATAAGAAATGAGAATATGAAAGTAAAAACAGCAAAGTCTTCTGAAATCTCAAGTTTACAGAACATCAATGCAAAAACACCAACTGACAAAAAGCATGAAATAAAGAAAACGCATCAGGGTCTTGAAACCTCACCGAATACAAACATGCAAGCCATAACACCAACCAACAAAGCGCGTGCAGTGAAGGCAAATCAAAATGTTGTTGTAAGAGACTTTAAATGTCCAGACTGTCCCAAGACATTCTTTAGAGCATACGATTTCACAGTCCATCGCCGCTTGCATGATCCCAACCTTTTGTACCAATGTGAAATCTGTAAAAAATTATTTGCTAGACGAATAAATTTGTGGCGTCACGAGGAGCTTCACATGAATGAAGGCTGCGATTACAATTATGAATGTCAGGAATGTAAGACAGGCTTCTTTAGTAAAGACAGCTTGGATTATCATGGGAATATAAAACATGGTTATAAGCTTAAACCAGAGAATGCAACTAGGAATGAGGGTTATAGGAGTAAAACAAAGATGGCCAGAGAAGGAGGAGGTTGTCAGTTTATATCCAAGGCAAGAAAGGAAAAGAATCACAAGCTTCAAACTAACATGGCAACAAATGACGACAGATGTAAGCTTACCCCTAGGGTTGTTAGAAAGAAAGATAGCAAATGTACCCCGAAAATGGCAAGAATGGAAGATAATTGCAAGTCTATTCGAACAAATGTGACGAGAATTGATGATGATTGCGAGCTTAAAACAAATGCAGACCCACTGAAATCTTTGAAGAAATCTCTTAGATTGGAGTTAGATGCTCTTGAGGTGAAGATTGCCATTGCTTGTTCCTATTGTAGTGAAACTTTCTTTAATGCAGACGATGCCAAAAAGCATGAAAAAAATCATGTGGAAAATGTGAAGAGATGTACTTACAAAGGGTGCTCTAAAAAGTTCACATCTCTTGGATTGTTGGAGAAACATTTCAAACAAAGTCACCCAGGAGAAAACCCATATAAATGTACGTTCTGCAAGAAAGCGTTCATGAAATATTCCAACGTTGTCAATCATGAAAAGTTACACTTCAAACATTTCCCTGAATCGCTGCCATATGTATGTGTCATATGTGACATGGGATTTTCTAAACCGAGTGGTTTGTATTATCATGAGATTGGGCACGATGAAGAAACTCCAAGATCTCGTAGTTGTAGCAAATGCGATGTGAAGTGTATCAATTTGGTTAGTTTGATGTACCATAAGAAATGTGAGCATGGGATGACCTATAAGGAGCAAGGGTTAGGGAAAGTGAGAAATGTTTGGAAGACCAAGTGTCTACAGGGTAGTCGGGCATTGATGACATCACGGCAGAGTAGCTGCACATTGATGACATCACCACACAGCAGAGATAATGTAGCATCAAGCAATAAGAAGCTTAGAATGTCACCAAGACATAAACCACAACCAGAAGATCAGTTCAAATCTGAGCCGATTCCAAATGGACTTGATGTAGTCGTTAATGTAGTCCAAATGCCTGCATGTGATGAAGGTATCAAAGAAGGGAGGAGTTTGGAGGAGCAAGAAGTAGACGTTGAAGATGGTTCATTTATTTGTGAGTTATGCACTGAGGAGTTTGAGTGTGAAAGGGAGTTGAGAAGGCATAAGAGATTCCATGCTGTGCAAATTGAAGCTATGCAGTCCCTCATGCAACCCGGAGAAGGCCATGAATCAACAATCAGAAGGAAATCGAAGGCTCCTGTCAGATCTAGTATCAAAAATGGCAGAAAGGAAAAAGCATTTGCCTTGAAAAAAGCAGCTTCAATTTCAAGAAGATCTAGAGGCAGACTTCTTAAGAATAAGAGAACAAAAAGAGCTGCTTTTAGGCGTGGTTTGCTAAGGATGCGAAATGCACAACGAAATAACAAAAATGATGCCTTGAGTGATGACGAAAAGGTTGCACAGATATTAAAGCGATTGAGTTGGGAAACGGGGCTCGAGAATGAGAATAAACTGGTCGTGGAAAGAAGATTTAGAGAACGAACCAACACCAAGAATGAAGAAAAATCAGCAGATAAACTGAGGAATCAACTGCATGAAGATCAGGCAGCAGATGATGATGTGATAGAAATTGCAGTTGTAAAATCACCCAATCAAGATGTAAAATCACCCAACCAAGATGTAAAATCACCCAATCAAGATGTAAAATCACCAAATCAAGATGTAAAATCACCAGATTGTGGGAAACAGGGAAAGAGTCCGAGACATGCGAGGAGAGGCATTAATTTTGCTTCCAGACCTGATGATGAGAAATTACAATGTCATGATCAAAAGCCAGAGAAAAGTTCTAAAAGTGGAAAGAGGTCTGAGATTGATGATGATGATGATGATGTTATTGAAATCCCTGCTCCAAAATCACCAAGGGGAAGTCAATGTGGTGAAAAAAGGACAATGAAAAATGGGCATGTTCTTGGGAAGATGGTGAAAGTAAACAAAAATGGTAAGCTTGACTCATCAATCCTTGGAAATCCTCTTTTAGCATCTCATAAAGTGCGACCGAGCAACTTTTTGAAATTGTTGAAGGAAACTGAAAAAGAACGGGAAGATGGCAAAGCATTTGTTTCCCGAGTGATACCAGTGCTTTACAACGGATATTGTAGATCTTGCATTCAGTGTGGAAAACGGTTTGAAACTGATGAAGCTTTGGACAAACACAAGAAATGGCACAAATGTGATGAAAGAATCCGATGTTTGGAATGTAACACATGGTGTGATAACGATAAAGCGTATAGAAAACACTGGAAAGAGCACGCCCTCAATAGACTGCTGTATTGTAGACATTGCGGCAAAGATTTCCCTGATAAAGAGTTGCTATGGCGACATGAGAAAACACATAATAAGGATGGGAATGGGAATGGAAGCGGTGGTAGTCAGAAGATTGTAATGGAAGAAAAAGCCCATGTGTGCGATATGTGTTCAGAATCGTTTGTGACAGCCGAAGAGTTGAAAGTTCATCAAGTCTCGCATTCTGCACCGAGGGCATTTGTGTGCGAACACTGCAGCATGAGTTTTAATCAAGAACGTCAGTTGCGATCCCATCAAACCAGACATGTCGGGGATTTAGCGACGTGGCAGAAATCATTTGGTTGCCCGCTCTGTGGTGGAATGTTTAAGAGTAGCAATGACTTGAAAGATCATGAGAAAACATTTCATGGTTGTGAAGGCAAATTTGAGTGCAGGTATTGTGATCGAAGTTTCGGTGTGGAGAAGAACTGGCGTGCGCATGAGAAAAATCACAAGTTGCGGAAAGATAAACTAAAGAAAAAGCGTTAGCTAAAAGTGATATGTTATTTTAGTCTGTATTCACATTGGGCAAATCATATGCAAATGATTTCTTAGTTTTATTAATGAAGCAATTGAAAGCAATTCTTTATGTGGCAACATTAAAGGAGTATGGTTCAATTTTTTCATGTTTTTTTCAGACTCGAGATTTTGATACAAAGATATTTTCTCATTGTGAGTTATGACATCTGAAACATGATCTGTTTTGGAGATATCATCAGTGGAAATGTGGCAGTAAAGGTCAGATTCCTTTTATCTGTTTGCGGTGTGGTTGCGGTGCATTTTGCACTGTAAGGGTACCGAGTTGTAACATTTAAAGCTTCAACCTGATACTATTCAGCTTCATTCAATCATATGCTTTAAATAATACCACTCCCTTACCGTGCAAAACGCACCGTGCGCAACCGCTCCGCAAACAGATAAAAGGAATCTGACCTTTAATCATAAATAACTTTATACACTGAAATATTGACAATTGTGAAACACACAATTGCTCATAATAAAATTATAACAGTTGGACCAACTGAATTGAATTCAAACTAATGAAATTGAAATGTTTTTTTGAACAATCAGACTATCCTCCTTTACTGGGCTGCTTCATAACTCAACCAGGGCATGACCGCCTGGAACTGTGTAGCAAGCAACCAGAATAAGCGGTTTCAGGCAGTCAGCTGCCAGTTGTGTTTTGAAGTACTCTGTAATCAGTTCCTGACCTCCATTATCTACCGTAAACTTCAATATTATCTTTCTGCGATTTAGCAGATTTAGTCAAATTGGAGAGAATTTAATGTAGCGGTTTTACAACAGAACCTAGTACAAAAGATATGTTTTGCGAGTGATGTTTACTTGTAAAATTCACGAAAATTAGGCTCAATATGCATCCAGTTGCATAGGTTGGCCATTGATTGCTCCTATACTGTATCCGAAATCCTTGATTTCTATCCATTATCCATTTTAAAATTGGCACCAATTTGGATTTAACTGGATGATTTGCAATAACAGTTGATAAGGTGTAAGAAATGCGTGAAAGATGTTTGGTCCGTGGTAGATCTGATTGATTTGCTAGTAAAAACTGGAATGAATAATATTTTGTTGATGTTATTATTTAAAAATAATAATCAGCGGCTTGTTTTGTATGCGAGTCAGTTTCCAAGGGAAATGTGGCAAAAAAGTGACATATTTAGTGTTGTTTCCAAATTTCCCATTGAAATTTGTGCAAAAGTGGTATGTTTTTTTCAAATGATAAAATTACAAGTTGAGGTTACTGACCTATATTTTCCCCAAAATAAGAAAATGTGACATTTTTTGGCTTCATAATACTGTGCTGTGTATTATACACATTCGCACACACTGTACTTATCAAGTCTAAACAAGTGTGTACCGAATTCCGTGTGTACCATCTGTACGAATGGACCAGACACCTTAAGTCACTAAGAAATCTTGCATGCATTCTACAATTTGATAGCCATTTAATTGTTGTATTCATTGGTTATTTTACTACATAACAATAATGTCATCTTTTTTGACAAAAACCCAAGCTGTCTCCAGTGGGTGACAAGCTTTAAGTGACAATCATTAATGAGATTAGCTAATTACATAGCCAAGCTGTCTGTAAAGGGAGGCGAGCTATAAGTGACATCATTAATTTGATTGGTTAATCTCATTACAGACTGATCAAGTTTATCAAATGTGATATTGTTTGTTTGTGTATTATGTAAATATTTTTGTCATGAATTACCAATATGGATTGATTTTGAAGATACATATGTAAATATTTGTTTATATAAGAATGTCTGCAGTTTTTGTTGATAAAATTCCTCTGTAAATGCTGTTATATTTGTGCAAGTTTTTATTTCAAGAAATAGGTATATTTCAAAAGATTTTTCATATTTGAATCAATTTCTAGCAGGTGAAATTGCACTCTGTTATTTTTGATCATGTAGACAAAGGGTTGTGTAAATTCTAATATAACTAGTTGTATATTAGATATAGTCTTATAGAAAGGTTCTTGATTCTGGTCTCTTTTTGATGATATTTCTCAATTGTTAAAATGGCAAGCTTTAGGAATGACAAAGCTATACATGTATTGAAAAATATTAATATTTATGATTGCGGTAATCTTCTGCAAGAGAAAATTTGTTCTATTATTTTGCTTTATTGTATACAATGTAAATACTTGTGCAATGTTAAAGGGGCAATTCATGATCCCATGGTAATCCTTAAGGTCACGTTGATCAAAATTCTGATTTTTAGCAAACCAGAATATTTGAAATATGCATGTTACAAATCTGAAACTGATTTTGCAAATTAGAATCATGTATAATTATCGAAATGCACATTTTGTTGTATTCGTCTTGTTATCTACACGAAGATAAGGTGAAGTTTTAAATCATAATCATGAATTGCACCTTTAATGCAAAATTCAAAATGTCTCAAACAAATGAGAAATAGATGGCTGAAAAACTTTCTAAACCTCTTTTGAGTAGTTAAGGTGAAAGAAATTACACCTTTTCTTAAAAATGCATTAAATAGAGGTGTTCAACAAACAAACCAACAGTATGATTTGCATTTTAAAGAGAGGGTTTGAAAATAAACCAATTGATTTGCATTGATGTATGTACTTGCACGATGTTCTTCCATAATAATTGAAATAAAACTTTTGATATATGTGATGACTCACCCTGAAAAGGGGGACTTTGCGACAGAACACTTTTTCAAGAAACTGATGAAAATAGGCAGCAAAAAATAAAAAAAATAATAAGAATTTCCAGCAGATTTTCTGTTGTAAAATTTGATCGCCTTGATCAATTTCAACAAGTAAGGTGTCATTT
>JXSR01S014551.1:35713-47478 GCA_000969725.1 Ophiothrix spiculata | reverse complement strand
TTAAAGCTTAATTTATTCTCTTTAAAGTAACACAGAAATCTCAATTTTGTCAAAGGTAGACAACTTGTACCTTTTGATGTAACGCGTCATATATTATCTATTGGAACTATAATTACCCAAAACCATTGTTCAGTCCTCAACTCTTCAAGCCTTCAAACTGGCTGTTCAGGAAAGTCTTCTTTAGTTCATTTTGTTTCTATTAGTCTTGGTATGTTTCATCTATTTTATTCTCATGTTTTGTTTCTTTGTTTATTGTTTTTAAGGCATCCCTTTAATCTACTGATAATGGCGGCCGTTCCAGCAGAACCACATAACTCAATTTTTTGAGTTTTTGAGATAAAAACAGTTTATAGTATATTAAGGGCGCTATTTTCATTAACTGAATGTCCCAACCTATAAATTCATAACGTTTTGGAGATAGAAGGACGTATCTCAGCACTTTTTTGGATTTTACCCCTCGATTTATGTGGCAGAACAACGTATCTCAAGTTACGTCACTGAATGTGGCGTTCATAATTTGGCAAAACAACGTATGTCTGAGATACGCTGATTTGCCATTATAAAGTGTGTTTATTATATAATGGTTGAAATTAGAAGGAGGTGCTCTATTTGGGTTTATTTTGGTTTTAAAGCAATAAATATGCATACAAAAACATAATCAGTTTTATCACCCAAAGTCTAACAGAACAAGATAGAAACTTGATTTATTTTAGCCTCCTATATTCAAGTGGGGATCAGATTTAAATGGTAAAACAACGTTACTTCATAAAATCATTTATATCTTTAAAATTATCATTTATATTTTAGGTAAAAAGGTGTTAAAAGATATAATTGTATCTTGTGTATTAAGTTTTATTTTGAATCATATTTTTATGTTAATCAAAAAAGGCAGTGACTCAAACTTTAAGTGCCTTTTTCTCGAAATGCCAAAATTTGAGTTACGTGGTTCTGCCATATCACGGCCGCATTGTTGTCAGTGAATATGTGTGGTGGGGGAGTTACATTTTGATGCAACCCAGTTTCTAGAGAGGGTACATAACATGTATACTTTATTTTCAATGTGACATAAATCATGGCCCAAAATAAGGTTTTAGGACAAGCAGGCATTTGTAGCCAATTTTAAAAGGGCACTAAGGTATTTCATGTTAAAGCTGTATTCAGTATTTTAGGGCACCATGGCAAATGGTAGAGACGCCCATGGCAAATTGACTTATTGCCTTTAGGTTATTTTGGGCCCTGTCATTTTATCAAGAGCGACGTGTCGCATTTCTATCATTAGCGAGAAAGAGAACCTGTGCCATCCCAAGACTGGAAAAACTTTCGGCCTATAACAGATGCCAATTGTCAAATTTGTTGTAATTGGTACTTGACTAATAAATATCATATTATTTCTTCCACATATTAGCTCTTATAGAGCTCGCCGATAGTAATTTGAAATAAGTTCTGTCATAAAGGGGGTGTCGAGATTGTTGGGAATGTGACTTGTCGAGCGCGAAGCGTGAGATTGTTTTTCCAAATCACAAACTTTGTAGCAACAAAGTGGCCCTCATAAAGGGGGGTGTCGAGCCCGAAGCGTGAGATTGATATTCCAAATCACAAACTTCATATCAACGAAGTGGTGCTTACCATGCTTAGTCCAAATTCAAGAGTGTTGACCCTTTTAGCGGCGCTGTAATCATGGTAATACCGAGTGGCGCTGTAATCATGGTAATATTTATACCCTGTATATACCCAGGGTATCTACAATTTAGTCACTGACTTTGGTGTGCGAAGCACACCAGCAGAGCCTGCATACTCGCCAACTGTCCCTCTTTTGGAGGGACATCCCTCTTTTGAACTAACTAAATACCGTAAAACGCTGTGATTTTAGTAGGCGTACCTCTTTTTGAAAATATCTCTACATAGTAATGTAAGCAATGTATAGGAAATTCAGAAATGTCCCCCTTTTTAAACATTTTCTCATTTGTCCCTCTTTCTGAAATTAGAATGTTGGTAAGTATGAGCCTGTAGGGCGACCTGGTGGACTTCTTTTGACAGTCAAAAGAGGGGGTATATATGATTCGTATTGAACGGTGTATTGCACTTACAACTCTGATATTAAATTACTGTTTACAGCTAGGTCGGCTTTGACCAAAGCAACCACATATAGGCTTGCAATTACCAGCAACATATGAAAAACTGTAAATGGTAAATATAACATTGACTAACAGCATGCTATTTGTTCTGTTTCAGCTCCGAGTCCTGGTACCAAGGGTTACCATACACCCAGATAATGGAGCAGAATCTATGGTGAGTGAATTGCAGTTTTTTGTCACCTAAATAGGCATGTCAGCCCACTTTTGTGAGATAATAGCCCTAATATATGCTCCAGGAGCACGTTGTGACTTAGAAAAATGTTGGTTGAAGTATATGCTCCAGTAGCATGTTCGACTTTAAATGCTCCTGGAGCATATTTGATAAACATGCTCAACATACTCAAAATACATGTACTTGCTTCTAAGTCGTTTATGTTCCTGAAGCATGTTCTGAGTCCAACATGCTTATTTCTAAGCTCCAAGATCATTTTTCTAGCTATTTTTAAGTCAAATTTGTCAAATATGCTCCTGGAGCATGATGAATCAAATATGCTCCTGGAGCATATATTTCAACTGAAAATATTTTAAGTCCAATATGCTCCTGGAGCATATGCTCCAGGAGCATATGCTTCAGGAGCATATATTAGGGCTATTATCTCACAAAAGCTGTCAGCCCTATGTATGTCACCTAAATAGGCATGTCAGCCCGCTTTTGTGAGATAATAGCCCTAATATATGCTCCAGGAGCAGATGCTCCTGGAGCAGATGCTCCTGGAGCAGATGCTCCTTGAACATATGCTCCAGGAGCACGTTGTGACTTAGAAAAAATTTGGTTGAAGTATATGCTCCAGGAGCATGTTCGACTTTAAATGCTCCTGGAGCATATTTGACAAACATGCTCAAAATACTTGCTTCTAAGTCGTTTATGTTCCTGAAGCATGTTCTGAGTCCAACATGCTTATTTCTAAGCTCCAAGATCATTTTTCTAGCTATTTTTAAGTCAAATTTGTCAAATATGCTCCTGGAGCATAATGAATCAAATATGCTCCTGGAGCATATATTTCAACTGACAATATTCTAAGTCCAATATGCTACTGGAGCATATGCTCCAGGAGCACATGCTCCTGGAGCATATGTTGGGCTATTATCTCACAAAAGCTGTCAGCCCTATGTATGTCACCTAAATAGGCATGTCAACCTTGTCTCCTTATCCTGAGGGTTACCTTGCATCCAGTAAATGGGGCAGAATCCTATCCTAGATGCATCATAAGGACTAATTTTAGTTTTCTGGTGACTGGTCTTCAGGTTGAAGAGCACTTTTTCACAGGATCCTCTTGATCAAAAGAAATCATTTAATCTTTTAACAACTCCTTGACCCACTCACAGGTCATGGATCAATTGTCCGAAAACTAAACATTTAGGTTGATAATGCATCCGGGATAGGATAGTGTGGGGTGCTTGTGCCACACAAGGAGACCCATCGAAACGGAAATCAACAAACCTAAATCGGTGCAAGTCGGAAGGTGATGAGCATGTTTTATCACCTGACATAAAATGCACAAGCTGCCCAGATCAGCTGTCCGAGTTTTGTAAAAGGTTTCCATAAGACAATTATCAGTTAATTCCTTGTCCAAGAGAATTTCAAGTACACTCAACTATTTGGCCCTACCAGGGGTCGAACTTGGGATCTTCCATACCGCAAGCAAGCTCCTTACCGTTTGAGTTGGCTAGCAACCAAGCTTCAACACTAACAAAAAGCACAAAAACTCTGTATACAGCAAAAACAAGATGGTGCCAAGTACTGATTCTGCTTTTTAACTGAATGCCAGAGAGTTACACTGATCCAAGGCCAACAATGAGTTATACTCAGGAGAGACTTTCTTATAGAGTGGACTACCTTGTGTGTAAAAGAATAAAATGAATCCACACCACAACTGCCCAAAAGCTCTTTATGCATTCTAAATTTGCCAAAATCCATGGACTTGGGTCAGTATGTACATATCGTTTTATTGAAGTAGTGAAAACCATGTCCATGTCCAAATTTCTCCATTTCAAAGTGGTGGTCGAAAAAAAAAATCTTGCTAATTCCTGAACGACGCACTGAGGGTACAATCACAAACACCATGAATAAACACATTGAGTAGCCAGGATCAATAACACTAGGATTCCCTTAAAAGTGTGGGCTGTTCATTTTCAATGTAATTGACCTGTTAAATACTGTGTAACAGTAACCACTGGCAATGTACTCATTTGGTACTTATGATTTACAATCAACAAACAATAAAGATACCTTTTCTGATCAATGCATACAGGGTGTCCCAGAAAAAACCTTACAATCTTGGCGTGTAGTTTTCTTGGGTTTAACGAATAGTTAGAAAGTTTGTAAAGGTTGCATTTTATAGCCCATGAATTAAACTCTCAGATACCATTTGTTTCATTTTAATCGGAAGTGTACAACAAAAGTTATGTTTTGTCAAATATGTGGATGTAAAAATTTGTAACCTCGCCGCAAGGTTATATGACCAGGGTATAACTTAGGTATTCTTTGAATGATTTTTGTTAGGGTTATTAATGTTAACATCTTTTTTTCATTCTTTCATGTCTAGGTGTGGCTATTTGAGCAAGACAAAGATGTTATAGACCAAGACTGCAAATATGTCAGTCAGGTGACGCTGTTCGGATCCAGATATGTAAATCCGGAAAAGGTAAAGATATTTTCAATAAATAGTTATTCATTCCTTCATCTATTGTATATTGTAAAAGCTTACTATAACTGTTGAAAGACAATCTGTTGGGCTTTTTTTCTTTTTCCAAATATTGTGTAGCCCTCACTGAGTGAGTATTAACGAACAGGCAGGATTTGAAATCCGAAATTAGATCGAAACAGGGTGGGAACAATCAGGGTGAGAGTGCGATACTCTTTACAATACCAACTGCCATTGCATGTACAGGTATTACTCTTCCATACATGGAATCAATGACTTTACGTCCCTTCCGAAGGACAACCATCTCTTGTGAAGTTCTTACCCAACTCTAAATACTTAGTGTAAGGGACAGAGAAGATTGAATATCTGACCCAATGCTTCCACAAAGTCAGACAAAGACGTCTAGACAGAGATTTTGAGATTTCATTCCGGCAAGGCAACCCTCCCTGGTAATCAAACTCGGTCCCAATGTTTAGAAAGCGATATTGCTAACCACTACACTAAATTGCCCCAACAATAAAATTGATTACCGTACTAATTAAAGACAAGTCCTTTTAACAAGATCCTACTTCAATGAAAAAGGTTTTTAACCCCCCCCCCAAAAAAAAAAAAAAATGATGCTTATATGCTGTATTGTAGGTGCTTTACTATTTAATAATGGGACACATGTGCCAACAACAGTACCAAATTTAGCAAGTGACAAGAATCGCTCAGCAGAATGCATCAAACATACTCTGGCATCAAAATGGTAATTTGACTGAGAATGCGGCTATTGACCAGCAAGCACTGTTCTCTACTTATGCCGGGGCTTACGCACAATTTTGCGAAAAAATGTAAGATGCGTATTGCGTTGTAGTCAAGTAATAGTAGAGCCAATTTCCTGAATTTAAAAATTTTAAAAGATTAAAGAACTGGTCACATTTCAGTAATGATAAGCCCTGGTCACACTGTAGCAATAACAATAAAACCTTGGTCACAATTTGGGTACATTAGTGCCAAGGGGATTATGGATGTGAGAATATTTTTAATATACTACACCAATTATTTTATTTAGGACTAAAGCTTTTTATTTTTATTTTTTTTATTTTCAGATTGATTTTGATCCAGAGGAACCAGCCAAGCTATTCAAGATATTATGTGAGATGGAGAGCACTCATCGTGCCAAGAAACATAGTGATTCATGATGAAGAAAATGGTGGGAAACACAATATCTATCAATCAGAGTTCATCAGTTATTGATTATTGATAATAATTATGGATTATTGATGACAAGATATTATGTGAGATGGAGAGCACTCATCGTGCCAAGAAACATAGTGATTCATGATGAAGAAAATGGTGGCACACCAAGGAATTTTTATAGGGGAACCAGTTTTCTCTGCCATCTTGTGTCGCTCATGGAGCAGAGTTATTGTACCTTCGGATGTATTCGGAGTTTGGCCCGATATCCAAGCAGATCGCGTAAATCTTCACTTGACGCATATACAGCGTGTGCATTTTGTTTCACGTGCAAACCGTGTCTGCGTTTCAAGTAGCGTGTATTGCAACTTGCTCTGATCAAAGTACGCAAAATTTCCCGCTAATCTGTTGCGAAGACTCTCGAAGTGAGGCACGCGTAGCCGTAAAATGCCGGAGGTACAATAACTCAAACTCCATGAGCGACAATCCAAGATGGCTGCCGTCCCATAGGATTAACACGACGGTGAAATCAAAATGGCTGAGACTATCGGTGCCCCTTGCACAAATTCCTTGTGGCACACAGAATATCAATCATTAAATTCATGGATTATTGATTAATCATTGATGACAATTCTGAATTATTGATTATTGATAACAAAATATTATGTTAGATGGAGAGCACTCATCATGCTAAGAAACAAAGTGACTCATGAACAAGATGGTGGGAATCAAAATGTCTATTAATTAAAGTTTATCAGTTATTGATTGTTTAACAAGATTAAAGGGCATTGGACAAGTTCAGCATCATCCCCAACTTTTTCTCTAAGCATTTTGAGATTCATATTTTTGACTTTTCTGAGGATTTTGATCAAAATTTTCACGATATCTGGTAAATTACTTTTATTTACAAACATGAAATGTAAATCATCCACAAATAAAATTTTGAAATTTTGTCCAATGCCCCTTTAATAATAGTCATTAATTAATTGTTAAAATCTATAACAATCATGGATTATTGATCAATTCATGAATGATGGTGATGGTTTGATTAATCTGTTGATCAATTGACGAAAACTGATGACAGTCAAGGATTTTAGAACACTGAATATTCTGGTCAAATATAAATTGACAACTTGAACTTATAGTTTGATCAATGCTAAAAAATCGGGAATTATGAGGTTTTTCTTCATCCGCAAGTAAACATAAACCCACTTACATGCGCACCGTAGATACTGATGCACAAGTCACACGTACAACAGGAGCTTCGTCTCCTGCAGATTTGCTGTGTTCAGCTATGCACACACTTGTCGATATCAATTCACAATGCATACTTGCCAACTGTTCCTATTTAAGAGGAACGGTCCTGTTTTTGGCATAAGAAAAAGGTAATTTTTACCAATCCGTTCCTCTTTTTGTAAAACTCACCCTATAGTTAAGTATAGGGAAATGGGAAATGTTCCTCTTTTTGGACAAAAATGTGCCAGTTTGTCCCTCTTTCCAGTTTTCAAATGTTGGCAAGTATGACAATGAGAAGAGGCCCCCTATTTGGTGTTGATCAAAGTATAGGCGCTGTCTTCAATGTTAGTTGGACAGTAGCATTAATTATCATGTGATTGGTCCACAAGGTGCAGTCTTCAATGGTAGACAATGGCAAAATCATGTGATTTGACCAAGTGGTTTGGCCAATAGACCTTTTCAAAACATGACTTTCCGAGAATTTCCAAAGGTGATTTTACACTTTCGGCAATTGCCGAAAAAGTGACTCTTCACCACAATAACCAGAATGTTAAGTTCGCGTTCTCGTTAACTGGTTGCGTACGAATTTGAACTTGTAATTAGCTTTAGCACTAAAGAGTCAATTTTAGTGTGATCGCCCTGATGTGACTTGAAATCTTAAGCTTAATCAGCCGATTTCAAATGAAAATTTCACTCTTTGTGTCAGTGAGCTTATGGTACCATCAGCCAAAAGTTGTTCAGAATTAGTGTATCTAACAATGTATGGGTCTGGTTCTATTTATTTTCACTTTTATTGCACTTTGTTGACAAAATCGTGCATACTAATGAGTTTGTACGTGATTGGTTGAAAAAATGGCCATGTGATCAATGTTCCGGAAATTTCTGAATGGATTTTGAAAAGGTCTATTCAAATTTGCAATAAAGGCTCATACAGATTCTTCAGTACTTGTAAATTTTTACATCACATGTCTTCAACCACCCAATCAACTCCAAATATCAGAGAAATTTATAGTGTGTGTCAAAATGGTTAGTACTCATCTTTGTGAATTTTTTACACAAAATCCAAAAATATTGTCATTTTTAATTCAATTTTTAAAAAATACTTATTCACTAGCTTCCATTTTCAAGAAGAATGTTTAAAATTGATGAAAGCACTCATATATTTTACATCGCTTTAAAGAGATTATGTCATTTTACAAACTTGCAAGAGGTCCTTTATAGCTAATAGCCTCACGCACTGTATTCAATTTGGTATTTTAATGAATTAAAGCTAAGAGTGACAAAATGAATGAAAAAATACGGGAAGTGAAACAAGACAGATAGTTTATTGTTTGAATAAAAAGTATGCGAGTGACACGCACCATACCGGTATAAGGGTCAACAACATTATCATCATTTGTCATCTAAATTCTAAGAAAGTATTGGCCAAATTATTTTGCCTTCTGGGATAAGGAGCTATCAGGACATGTTTCGAAGCTGTCCCACTGGAATTGCACAGATGGAAATGACATTTCCAGCTGTCAGCCCTATGTATGTCACCTAAATAGGCATGTCAACCTTGTCTCCTTATCCTGAGGGTTACCTTGCATCCAGTAAATGGGGCAGAATCCTATCCTAGATGCATCATAAGGACTAATTTTAGTTTTCTGGTGACTGGTCTTCAGGTTGAAGAGCACTTTTTCACAGGATCCTCTTGATCAAAAGAAATCATTTAATCTTTTAACAACTCCTTGACCCACTCACAGGTCATGGATCAATTGTCCGAAAACTAAACATTTAGGTTGATAATGCATCCGGGATAGGATAGTGTGGGGTGCTTGTGCCACACAAGGAGACCCATCGAAACGGAAATCAACAAACCTAAATCGGTGCAAGTCGGAAGGTGATGAGCATGTTTTATCACCTGACATAAAATGCACAAGCTGCCCAGATCAGCTGTCCGAGTTTTGTAAAAGGTTTCCATAAGACAATTATCAGTTAATTCCTTGTCCAAGAGAATTTCAAGTACACTCAACTATTTGGCCCTACCAGGGGTCGAACTTGGGATCTTCCATACCGCAAGCAAGCTCCTTACCGTTTGAGTTGGCTAGCAACCAAGCTTCAACACTAACAAAAAGCACAAAAACTCTGTATACAGCAAAAACAAGATGGTGCCAAGTACTGATTCTGCTTTTTAACTGAATGCCAGAGAGTTACACTGATCCAAGGCCAACAATGAGTTATACTCAGGAGAGACTTTCTTATAGAGTGGACTACCTTGTGTGTAAAAGAATAAAATGAATCCACACCACAACTGCCCAAAAGCTCTTTATGCATTCTAAATTTGCCAAAATCCATGGACTTGGGTCAGTATGTACATATCGTTTTATTGAAGTAGTGAAAACCATGTCCATGTCCAAATTTCTCCATTTCAAAGTGGTGGTCGAAAAAAAAAATCTTGCTAATTCCTGAACGACGCACTGAGGGTACAATCACAAACACCATGAATAAACACATTGAGTAGCCAGGATCAATAACACTAGGATTCCCTTAAAAGTGTGGGCTGTTCATTTTCAATGTAATTGACCTGTTAAATACTGTGTAACAGTAACCACTGGCAATGTACTCATTTGGTACTTATGATTTACAATCAACAAACAATAAAGATACCTTTTCTGATCAATGCATACAGGGTGTCCCAGAAAAAACCTTACAATCTTGGCGTGTAGTTTTCTTGGGTTTAACGAATAGTTAGAAAGTTTGTAAAGGTTGCATTTTATAGCCCATGAATTAAACTCTCAGATACCATTTGTTTCATTTTAATCGGAAGTGTACAACAAAAGTTATGTTTTGTCAAATATGTGGATGTAAAAATTTGTAACCTCGCCGCAAGGTTATATGACCAGGGTATAACTTAGGTATTCTTTGAATGATTTTTGTTAGGGTTATTAATGTTAACATCTTTTTTTCATTCTTTCATGTCTAGGTGTGGCTATTTGAGCAAGACAAAGATGTTATAGACCAAGACTGCAAATATGTCAGTCAGGTGACGCTGTTCGGATCCAGATATGTAAATCCGGAAAAGGTAAAGATATTTTCAATAAATAGTTATTCATTCCTTCATCTATTGTATATTGTAAAAGCTTACTATAACTGTTGAAAGACAATCTGTTGGGCTTTTTTTCTTTTTCCAAATATTGTGTAGCCCTCACTGAGTGAGTATTAACGAACAGGCAGGATTTGAAATCCGAAATTAGATCGAAACAGGGTGGGAACAATCAGGGTGAGAGTGCGATACTCTTTACAATACCAACTGCCATTGCATGTACAGGTATTACTCTTCCATACATGGAATCAATGACTTTACGTCCCTTCCGAAGGACAACCATCTCTTGTGAAGTTCTTACCCAACTCTAAATACTTAGTGTAAGGGACAGAGAAGATTGAATATCTGACCCAATGCTTCCACAAAGTCAGACAAAGACGTCTAGACAGAGATTTTGAGATTTCATTCCGGCAAGGCAACCCTCCCTGGTAATCAAACTCGGTCCCAATGTTTAGAAAGCGATATTGCTAACCACTACACTAAATTGCCCCAACAATAAAATTGATTACCGTACTAATTAAAGACAAGTCCTTTTAACAAGATCCTACTTCAATGAAAAAGGTTTTTAACCCCCCCCCCAAAAAAAAAAAAAAATGATGCTTATATGCTGTATTGTAGGTGCTTTACTATTTAATAATGGGACACATGTGCCAACAACAGTACCAAATTTAGCAAGTGACAAGAATCGCTCAGCAGAATGCATCAAACATACTCTGGCATCAAAATGGTAATTTGACTGAGAATGCGGCTATTGACCAGCAAGCACTGTTCTCTACTTATGCCGGGGCTTACGCACAATTTTGCGAAAAAATGTAAGATGCGTATTGCGTTGTAGTCAAGTAATAGTAGAGCCAATTTCCTGAATTTAAAAATTTTAAAAGATTAAAGAACTGGTCACATTTCAGTAATGATAAGCCCTGGTCACACTGTAGCAATAACAATAAAACCTTGGTCACAATTTGGGTACATTAGTGCCAAGGGGATTATGGATGTGAGAATATTTTTAATATACTACACCAATTATTTTATTTAGGACTAAAGCTTTTTATTTTTATTTTTTTTATTTTCAGATTGATTTTGATCCAGAGGAACCAGCCAAGCTATTCAAGATATTATGTGAGATGGAGAGCACTCATCGTGCCAAGAAACATAGTGATTCATGATGAAGAAAATGGTGGGAAACACAATATCTATCAATCAGAGTTCATCAGTTATTGATTATTGATAATAATTATGGATTATTGATGACAAGATATTATGTGAGATGGAGAGCACTCATCGTGCCAAGAAACATAGTGATTCATGATGAAGAAAATGGTGGCACACCAAGGAATTTTTATAGGGGAACCAGTTTTCTCTGCCATCTTGTGTCGCTCATGGAGCAGAGTTATTGTACCTTCGGATGTATTCGGAGTTTGGCCCGATATCCAAGCAGATCGCGTAAATCTTCACTTGACGCATATACAGCGTGTGCATTTTGTTTCA
>JXSR01S014551.1:4074-24160 GCA_000969725.1 Ophiothrix spiculata | reverse complement strand
CGTAAACAGTGCTTAAAATGCATCTTTTGTGAGTAAGATTACTATAAGACAATCGTCTGTGTCTTAAACTGTTAGTAAATATGAAATAATTAATTATTTTGAAATAATGAAATATTTGACCGGCATTTCTTTTTGACCGGACTCGGGAAATGGGAAACTGGGTATCAACTTTCCTGATTAGCCTTATACGCATTCATTAATCTCGTCTAGTTGCACCCTGCGTAGTGCGTTGGACAATTCCATGCACGCGTACGCGAAACATACTCGCGCTTGTATGGCAAGTTTCATTTAAAGTTTAATTTTAAACATACCTTGAACATGCCTTGAAGTGCCACACCGCTATCTTCGTATCTATAGACAAATTGTTTTGGTGTGGCGGGGTTTTGGGGGGCTTTGTAGCCCATTTAAAAACCCAGTTTGGACAAGTTCTTTTTAAAGGTGAGGAGTGTTGGCGATTGGATGGCTTCTTCTGGGAGCTTGTTCCAACTGTCGATGACTCTCTGGCTGAAGAATATCTAGTCTGGAGTACTTTTTGGCTAGTTTCTGGGAGTGACCATGTGAGCTCTGATATGTGGATTTATCAAACATGAAGTCTGGCTTGATCAGGCCTGGGCTTAATATTATCAATCTGTGACATGATGCGGAAGGTTTGGATGAGATCACCTCGTTTTCTTCTATCTTCCAGTGTTGTCAGATTTAGTCTTTTCAGCCTGGCTTCACACGGCAAGTCTTTCAGGTTGTAGATCAGTTTGGTATCCCTAGCCTGTACTTTTTCGAGAATCTTCTTATAAATCGTTCTCTAGATAAGGGCACCACACTTAAATCTAGATGTGGCCTGACAAGTGATTTGTAGAGTTTCAGGACTACAGTTCTATTTCTATAGACAAAATTCCGTTTTATCATTTCCTAAAACTCTATTTGCTTTCTTTGCCGCTGTTGCACATTGGGTTGATACCTTCAAGGATTTGTGGATCATTACTCCGAGGTCTCTCTCTTCCTGTGTTTCTTTAAGGTCATTGTTCCCCATTTGGTACGTATGGTGTGGGTTGTGGTATCCTACATGCATGACTCCACATTTATCAACGTTATATCTCATCTTCCACTTGTCTGCCCACTCGCTTATGTCGCTTTGCATACTGAATATATCGTCTTCTGTGCTAACCGGATGTGCTAATTTGGTGTCATCTGTGAACTTGCTGATAAATGATCTTCCCCCTATTCAGTGGACCCAAAACCGATCCTTGGACAACAGAACTGGTGACCTTTTCCCAAGTTGATTCAGAGCCCTGCGTTACAACTTTCTGTTTCCTTCCAGCGAGCCAGGCCTCTAACCAGTGTAACACCTTACCGTCGATACCATGAGCCTTAATCTTTGCAGCAAGTCTTAAATTTGTGGGGGACGGTGTCAAAGGCTTTGGCAAGATCTAAATAAACCACATCCACCGGTATACCATCATCAACAAGTTTGGTCAGTATTTTGAGGTGCTCGAGGAGATTTGTTGTACAAGATTTGCCTTTTCTAAAGCCATGCTGGGTGTCTCTTTTAAGAGGTTGAACTGGTCTAGGTGCTGGGTAATGTGATCTGAATGCTTTTGAGTACTTTCCCTATCAGGGATGTGAGACTTATTGGTCTATAGTTCCCTGGTTTGGATCTTGAGCCTTTCTTAAAGATGTGGGCTATTCTCCAATCATCAGGAACTATTCCATCTTCCAATGACTTATTGAAGATATAGGTCAGTGGTTTACTTAAGTCATCTGCAAGTGTCTTTAAAATACAAGGGGGTATGCTATCAGGGCCATCAGCTTTTGCTGGATCCAATTTCTCAAATTTTTCGTATCACTTTATCTTCTGTTATCATAAAATCAACCAATTTCTGGGATTCATTTCCCCGAAATATTTGCTGAGGTGTAGGCACTTCTTCCCCTTCTTCTGTGAATACTGAGGTGAAAAACATATTCAGAGCATTAGCTGTCTCTTGCCCAGGTGCAATGGTATCACCAGTGTCATTTTTCAATGGGCCAACTGTGTCCTTCGCTTTTTGTTTTGATCTCACATAACTGTAGAAGCTTTTTGAATCTTCTTTAATGTTTTCTGCAAGTTTCTTTTCAAAGTCTCTCTCAGCTACTCTCACTTCGTACTTGGCTTCCTTTTGCCACTTCTTGTAGTGATCTTTATTCTTGGTAGTTTTTCTCTGCTTGTATTTTCTCCAGGCTCTTTGCTTATGGCGCACTGCTATTCTGGACATTTCTGGTTAACCAAATCGCTTTCTTTTTCTTCTTGTACATTGTTCTCTACAAGCAATTGGATTTCACCTCTGAGCAGGATCCATGCCTGTTCGGCAGTGCAGGCTTCAAATTCTTCATTCCATGTTCTGTGACGCAGGTTGCCTTTCATATTGTCATAATTTGCTTTCTTATAGTCTCTCTTTGGCACTAATTCCTCAGGCTCGACTAAATAATTCATGTCCCATCTCAGCATACAATGATCGCTTGTGCCTAAATGCGCTTGAACTAAAACTTCATCAATAGCATCTGGATTTGAGGTAATGAACAAGTCGAGGAGGGAATCTTCTCTAGTGGGTTCTGTGACGTGTTGAGTCCACAGGTTATCTTGTGGCCATACGTTATAAGTTGGTGCATTTCTTGGCCCCAAGTATTCAAAGAAAATGCGGCCATAAAAATCATGCCAACTTTCATAAAAAATGAATTATCTCGATTCCTGTTCCCCCTAGTATAGGAAAAGTATACATATTCTGACAGGAAATTTTACAAGGATTCCAAAAATGATGTTATTTTTATGATAGGGTGAAGTTAAAGAGAGTTATTTGAATTCAAACAAGAATTTTTTTCATATATTTTTTACAATTTGACCTAGCATTATTTTTTTACTCTTACACCTTATGATTAAAATTACTTCATTTTTTAAATTGCCCTGAATGAGAGCTTTTAAAATATATATACTTTGTCTATACCTATCTAGTTCCGTTTTTGTGATGTGCAATGATTTCTGTGACATGGTAAAATTTGTGTTGCATTACTAGCAAACTATCAAAATTAGACCCCTAAATAAATTTAAATGTACATTTGTCATGTATCAACTAAAAAGTACTCATCAGGAGCTTTAATGTGATAGGTAATTTGCCTAGGCAAGTTTAAGAATATGGCTTAAAATTTCACGTTACGAAATGGTTACATTTCCTCCATATCCGTTTTTTAGCTCCCCAATATATTTTTTCTAATTGTGTCATATCTCCTGCAGTGTACATGCTACATGCATGGTTTAGGTATCATTTTAAAGTATTTACCAAGAGCTTTAATTTGATAGGTAATTTGCTTGAGTAGATGTATGTATATGGCCTTAAATTTCAAATTTTGATATTTTTACATATCGGGTCCTCCATATCTGGTCCTCGGCTCCCGGCTCCCCAAAGTCATTTTTTCCTATAAAGTGGCATATCTCTTGAACTGTACATGCTACATTTATAGTTAAGGTATCAATGCAAAGAACTAATCAAGAGCTTTAATTTGATAGGTAATTTGCTTAGGTAGGTATAAGAGAAGGGCCCAAAATCTTCGAAAGAACCCTAAAAATCTCGCACAAAAGGGCAGCTCCCCAAACGTCAGTGCACCAGTTCATAAAACGTGGCCTTGTACAATATCTTAGAAGGCTTCTGCTTTACTTGACCCAGCTACAAATGTTGTTTCCCAGTCTACATTTGTATTTCTCTGTGGTTGAAGTCTCCAATGATCATGATATCTTTCTGTTCGTTACCTAGTTTCTGTAGTTTTGATTTAGACAATTGGTTTGGTCGTCTGTGTTGTACATACTTCTGTAAACGATACCAAGCAATTAGGTAAAGTTCATTTCCTTGACTTATGTCACACCATACAGCATCTTCATATTCTAGCAGTTCTGGGTCGTCACGTACCTGAAAGTTGATGTTGTTTCTAGTGTTTAATATAGTGCCTCCGTGTGCCTTGCTGACTCTATATCTCGTTGGGTCATTTGGTAACCTGGGATTTGTACTTCTGCGTTACTCACGTCGCTGCTTAGCCATGTTTCAACAATGCCTATTATGTCTGGTTGTTCTTCATGAACATATTGTTGAAGATCATCACGTTTGATCTTTAAGCTCTGTGCATTTGTGAAGGTGCATTTCAATTTCTTCCTGTTTCCATGGTTACTTTTGCCATCAATCTTTCTTTGCGTGTCTGTTGGTTGTTTCTTTTCAACTCTAACTTCTTGATCACGGCAAACATTTGGCAATTTCTGGCTTTTTTCACGTTTGTTGTCAATCTTTCTTTGCATGTCTGTTGGTTGTTTCTTTTCAACTCTAAGTTCTTGATAACGGCAATCATTTGGCAATTTCTGGCTTTTCTTCTCACGTTTGTTGTCAATCTTTCTCTGCGTGTCTGTTGGTTGTTTCTTTTCAACTCTTAACTTTTTGATCACAGTGCTCATTTGGCAACTTGGCTTTTATGTTCACGTTTGTTGTCAATCTTTCTTTGCGTGTCTGTTGGTTGTTTCTTTTCAACTGTAACTTCTTGATAACGGCAATTATTTGGCAATTTCTGGCTTTTCCTCTCACGTTTGTTGTCAATCTTTCTCTGCTTGTCTGTTGGTTGTTTCTTTTCAACTCTTAACTTTTTGATCACAGTGCTCATTTGGCAATTTCTGGCTTTTCTTTTCACGTTTGTTGTCAATCTTTCTTTGCATGTCTGTTGGTTGTTTTCTTTTCAACTCTAAACTTCTTGATCACAGCAATCATTTGGCAACTTCTGGCTTTTCTTTTCACGTTTGTTGTCAATCTTTTTCTGCGTGTCTGTTGGTTGTTTCTTTACGACTCTTAACTTCTTGGTCACGGCAATCATTTGGCAACTTGGCTTTTCTGTTCACGTTTGTTGTCAATCTTTCTTTGCATGTCTGTTGGTTGTTTCTTTTCAACTCTTAACTTCTTGATCAGTGCAAACATTTGGCAATTTGTGGCTTTTCTTTTCACGTTTGTTGTCAATCTTTATTTGCGTGTCTGTTGGTTGTTTTTTTCAACTCTTAACTTCTTGATCAGTGCAAACATTTGGCAATTTGTGGCTTTACTTTTCACGTTTGTTGTCAATCTTTATTTGCGTGTCTGTTGGTTGTTTTTTTCAACTCCAACTTCTTGATCACGGCAATCATTTGGCAATTTCTGGCTTTTCTTTTCACGTTTGTTGTCAATCTTTATTTGCGTGTCTGTTGGTTGTTTTTTTCAACTCCAACTTCTTGATCACGGCAATCATTTGGCAATTTCTGGCTTTTCTTTTCACGTTTGTTGTCAATCTTCTCTGCGTGTCTGTTGGTTGTTTCTTTTCAACTCTTAACTTCTTGATCACTGCAGTTATTTGGTAATTTCTGGCTTTTCTTTTCTTCTTCCATATAAAGTGCAGCCCCCATTAGTTTGGGGATAAATGCACTGGGTTTACACATGTGCTGTGTCGACAACACATCATTGATAAAAAAAACAAACAAAAAAAACCACATGTTTGCTGTCAATCTTTCTTTGCGTGTCTGTTGGTTGTTTCTTTTCAACTCTTAACTTCTTGATCACAGCAGTTATTTGGCAATTTCTGGCTTTTCTTTTCACGTTTGTTTTCAATCTTTCTTTGCGTGTCTGTTGGTTGTTTCTTTTCAACTCAAACTTCTTGATCACGGCAATCATTTGGCAACTTCTGGCTTGGCTTTTCACTTTTGTTTTCAATCTTTCTTTGCGTGTCTGTTGGTTGTTTTTTTTCAACTCCAACTTCTTGATCACGGCAATCATTTGGCAATTTCTGGCTTTTCTTTTCACGTTTGTTGTCAATCTTCTCTTCGTGTCTGTTGGTTGTTTCTTTTCAACTCATAACTTCTTGATCACTGCAAACATTTGGCAATTTCTGGCTTTTCATTCCACGTTTGTTGTCAATCTTTCTTTGCATGTCTGTTGGTTGTTTCTTTTCAACTCTTACTTCTTGATCACGGCAATCATTTGGCAATTTCTGGCTTTTCTTTTCACGTTTGTTGTCAATCTTCTCTGCGTGTCTGTTGATTGTTTCTTTTCAACTCTTAAATTCTTGATCACTGCAAACATTTGGCAATTTCTGGCTTTTCTTTCCATGTTTGTTGTCAATCTTTCTTTGCATGTCTGTTGGTTGTTTCTTTTCAACTCTTTTTAACTTCTTGATCACAGCAATCATTTGGCAATTTCTGGCTTTTCTTTTCACGTTTGTTGTCAATCTTTCTCTGCGTTTCTGTTGGTTGTTTCTTTACGACTCTTAACTTCTTGATCACGGCAATCATTTGGCAACTTGGCTTTTCTGTTCACATTTGTTGTCAATCTTTCTTTGCGTGTCTGTTGGTTGTTCCTTTTCAACTCTAACTTCTTGATTACAGCAATCATTTGGCAACTTCTGGCTTTGCTTTTCACGTTTTTTGTCAATCTTTCTGTGCGTGTTTGTTGGTTGTTTCTTTTCAACTCTAACTTCTTGATCACTGCAATCATTTGGCAATTTCTGGCTTTTCTTTTCACGTTTGTTGTCATTCTTTCTTTGCGTGTCTGTTGGTTGTTTCTTTTCAACTCTTATCTTCTTGATCACAGCAAAAATTTGATACATCACCGTGGGTGCTGCTTGAAACCCGGCAGTTTGTTTCATAAGTTCGTGGCTGGTGCTCAAGTGCACTATTTACATTGTTCCTTAGTCTATAGTTTATATTTGCATTTACTTTCCCAGTGAGGGAGGATGTCTGGATGTGACAATTTTCCCCCTCACTATTTTCAAGTTTTTTTCACCTTCGTCTCTACGTCGTTTCACTTCTTGGCGTAATTCTACATCTCTCTTCCGCTGTTCATAAGTGACGTCTGGTTTAATGTGGACATCCTTGTATACAGGGTCATTATGAAGGATCTTGGCATTGGATAGTTTTCTTGGCAGGTTTGTTTTTCACTTGCACTTTCACAAAGTTCCCCTTGTCTGTTGGTATTTTATCTACTTTATCAATGTCATTGGGGTTGACCTTGAGCTTTCCTTGGAACAAATCTTTGTGGAGTGCTCGAACTTGTAACTTCAGGTAAATTGCTAATTACTATGTTAAGCTGTCCTTTGTCTTGTTCTATCACTTCCCTGACTGCTTTATGTAAGTCTTGACCAGCAGGGGTACCTTGTGTTTCAATTACCTTTAGTCTGTCTTTGATTTGTTTCACTTCAGATTCTAGTTTCTTATGACTTCTTTTTAGTTCTGCAACTTCACCAACTAAAGCTTGTGCATATTTCCTGCAAATCCTACAATGCCATGGGATATCATGGGTACCATTTGAGCCATACTTGTTCACAATATTAAACAGTTCATCTGTAAGGCCGCCGCAAGTCTGATGGTAATAAGACTTGCATATGTCGCACACTACGGCGGATGGACTACCTTGATCTGGTTCATAATCGTCTAGACTATGGTCACATTTACCACAAATTATCACAGTTTCATTATCTAATTCATCATGATCAGATTCATTTGATGTATCTTTATGTGGTATCATAAGGCCCTCATGCCTTTTTTAATGTGAACTTCAACGATGTTTTATCAACTTCCTTGTGATCGTCACCAATAGCACTGTAGCCATTGGCGTCGACCATCTTGGATTTTTGGTGCCGATGTATATCTGAACAAAGTTATAACACTCTCAAACTACAGGGTTTAGGGGCCCCTACCCATGCCACAACAATCTATATCTACTATAAATACTATGGTAGTGACTATATGGTACTTGTTGTCCCTGCCGAACGAGTTCTGGATGGGAACAAGTTCTGGATGGTTTCCCCCGCCGAACGAGTTTGGGATGGGAACAAGTTCGGGATGGGGACTATAAAATGAGCTCTGTCCTTGTGTCCGTCTGCGTGTCTGTGTGTCTGTGTGGCCGTCTGTGTGTCCGTGATGAAAATGTTAACCCAATTGTTAACCTGCCTCTGTCTCCGGGACTGTAAGGCCTACGGTAACGAAACTTAGTGACATGAAGGGTCTCGGGATATATTTACGCTGCACAACTTTTTGGGGGTGTGGTCAAGGTCATTCAAGGTCAAAAGGTCATTTGAGGTCAAATCTCAAAAATGTTCAAAAAGTTGACCTGAGGTCATCCAAGGTCATTTCAAGGTCACGGCTATAACTCATGAACCCCTGATGACCCTATATAGATTAAATTTGGACCATGGATAGCTCTTGACCCAAGGTCAAGGTCAATAGGTCAAGGTCAAAAGGTCATCCGAGGTCATTTCAAGGTCATGGCTATAACTCATGAACCCTTGACCCTATGTGGATTTAATTTGGACCATTGACCCAATTACTGATCTCCACATTCGGCGGGGACATATTTTACACGTCGCGTAAACTAGCGTTCTACTTTTTTGTCCTCTGATACGGAAAGATTCTGCAGATTTTCGCTGATTAACATTACGTTTTTAAGAGCTCCGCCATTTTCAAGTCCCCACTCTCACATGACCTTTGACCCAAGAAAGGTAAATTATCTTAATTACTATTATTAACATGGGACGATGAATGGTTGTATTTCCTATGTTTTATTGAAATAGAAAACACATTTTTAAATAATTATGCTGTTTAATGTCTCTACAATTTTATTCTAATCATTATCGTGTATGAATAAGATTAATAACTGCTCTTTACTCAAATGGCGCTTGTGAAATTGTAAAAAAATAATGCACCTTGTGCTGAAGTCGTAGTTGTCCAACTCACTCAGCAGCGCCTTGTGAGTGCAGACAACTCCAACTACAGCACGCAGTGCATTATTGTTGTACAATTTTACTCGCGTCAAGTAATACACAGTTATAAATAATGATTGTCATTGACATTATCACTGATGACATTAAAAATTTTGGTGTTTGTTCACATTAAAAATGATCATTAATTTTCACAAGTTTTTGTTTAAATTTGGTGTACTCCTTGACTACCGTCCATGACCTAGGGCTTTAGCAATTCATTAAAGGTGTGCAACTTAAGTTAAGAGCCTATATTTCCCACATTTTTAGAACCCTAAATCATCGCCGATGCTGGTACTATAGTTTATACTCTCCCTAGTTTGTGCCCCACAAATTGCGCATCTGACGCCATCGTTGTTGTTATTGGAAATTCCTCCTGTAAAATCTTGGATTTTCTCCATGTGATAAAGGATAGTCTATTAGTCCCAGAGCTGTGACTTGCGGACCGTCATTAACTTTTACTATTGGGTAAGTCACAGAACTCTTGCTTAATTTTAAGAAGTGAATTGCTACTTATCTCGGAAGTCCTCCCACATATATATATACTCTTCCCGATGACTTGTCCATTTCCAGACCCTTCAATAATTGACTCACCATTTATGTAAAATGATAAGCTTCCAGAGGCACACTAATTTCTAAAATAGAGCATATAGATAAGCAGAAATGACACATAACCTTCACAATTCTCTGGATATCAAATGTACTTTCGCAGGTCTGTTTTCTTGATAACTGACATTTATAACCTAATCATACAAATTACAAGTTATGGGTACATGTCAATTAATGTTTTGCGCCGTTGGGTGTACAATGTAGAGGTGCATAATTTATGATGTCGTATATCGACCAATTGCTAAACCGGGAACGTCCATACGCCACAAACATTTACATATTTGCTGACACAATATGCGCCCAAATCAACCCAACCAAGATTTCTTCGGATATTTAACCAATATTATTGACAGGTCAAGCAGGGTCAAAAAACAGATGATAGTGGTTGAACGAAGACATTTGCGATTAACGTTGGGACCGTGTTAAACTCGTCATAGGCCTTACTATTTAATCTAAATCTTAAATTTAATATTGGATGTCTACTCTAATTCATCACTATCAGATCAGAGGAGATTGAAACCATAACACCAAATACCAAGTTGAACCCAAGCCCAGAAGCACTGACCTTTAACCTTTGACCTCCCATCACTGCCATGGGAAGCAGAAGCGGCAAGAGAGAGCATCTTACCTGGATCGTCGATCTTGGCCAGAACATTCCCAAATTTGAAGACGTTTTTGACGAGACCACTTTCTATTGGACTGCTTTCATCTGTGTAATCTCGACGATTCTTTTGGCGTATTTGCTGTCGCGGAGACTCACTCTTCGCCCCGTCGATTGGTAACTAGGCGGAGCTTGGACTTGGATTAGACATCGTCAGGTGAGGCTTGATGTTGCCTCCTGTGATGTGATGTGATGTAGTCAAGGAAGTTATAGGGGGGAACCGGTACTCTCCGCCATTTTGATTTCATCGTCGTGTAAACCCTATGGGACGGCAGCCATCTTGGATTGTCGCTCATGGAGGGTGAGTTATTGTACCTCCGGCAATTTACGGCTCCGCGTGCAACACTTCGAGAGTCTTCGCAACGGTTTAGCGGGAAAATTGGCGTACTTTAATCAGAGTACGTCGCAATGCACGCTACATGAAACGCAGACAAGGTTTGCGCGTGAAACAAAATGCACACGCTGTATATGCGTCAGGTGAAGATTTACGCGATCTGCCTGGATATCGGGTCAAATTCCGAATATATCCGGAGGTACAATAACTCTGCCCCATGAGCGACACAAGATGGCGGAGAAAAACGGTTCCCCCCTATAACTTCCTTGGATGTAGTAGAACTAATATACACCCTCTTGAATCTTATGTGTTTGGTGGATCAACCCAGGGACCCGTTTCATAAAGAATCGAATCGAGCGTACGTTTGACTGAATCGAGCGTACGTTTGATTTCAAACGTAAATTTACATTGTATCAACCTATTTTATGCTTGATAAATCAAACCTACACTTGATTCAAATCTTAAACGGGCCCCTGTTGTCTCTATCTCTTTTTTGTATCATAATTTAACTTGGGACTATAGCAACAGCAATATATTTTTATATGCACACTTTCATATTCACACTTTCTTGCTTTGTATCAGCAACAGTAATTTTGCAGCTCGTGAGTCGTATACAGTTTTGTCCCTTTGCAAGTTGAATTCCTTCTGATTTGAAAAATCCTGCGGCACAACAATTTTTTTGTTGTCAATTATGTACACCGGTGACATGTACTGTAAATGCCAATATTTTCGCGCTCAGTAATTTTTGCGCACAGTCAAATTTGGACCATTTCCGCGAGGTTTTTATTTTTGCGCACTGGAACATTGGGTTAGTATGGAATTTACTTTAAAACAAGTACACATTAATTTTCGCGGTGCATTTATTTTTGCGCTATTTTCATTTTGAGCGAAAAGCGCGAAAATAAATGTAGCGCGAAAAATACCACTTACCAGCTTTCTGCAACAACAACGGGAAGCAACAAATGTCTACCACAATGTGACATAGAATAGCGTCAAAGCTATAATGCTACACAAGCATGAAAGCAGTATATTCCTGTCATATTGTACTTTTAAGGCTTGATTGATTTTGCATGTTTCACTGATTTCAAAGCCACAATTTGTTCTTTTCTTTGAATCTCTTGCATGCAAATAAGAGTTATTAAAGTAACAGCATTGGTTAAAGGTGTATATTCCGATCTTTTTTTCAACCCCGCGCTTTCAGATATCAAATTGGAGATTTTGAAACCACAAGGAAGCCCATATTTTTCTCATTTATAACCCCTGCAAATTTTCACACAAATATTAGGGCATAAGATTTTTTGACAAAAATAAATATCTTTCCTAGTTTTTAATTGGTCATTCTCAGCTACATGTATATGTATATTTTGCCTGTAGCATCAAGTTGGCTCAAGATTTGCACATCAAACTTCATGTTTGCTATCTGTAGGTGATAACATGTTGCAAAATGAAAAAAAGTACATGTTAAAATACTCACCAGATCGGAATATCTACCTGTAAGGTGTGTTCATATTACATTCATCTGCGGTGCAAGGCATTGTTTACACGCTGCATTCCTTGTTGCAATGCTGAATCGCAGTGAGGTTTAGATATTTAAAGGTAAATTTTCAAATGTGCAGTAAGTGCAGTAAAAAGTAGTCAATATATTTACAGCAATACACTGAAGTTAGAGGGTATGAACGGACCTTTATAAAAATGTTGTTCCTTCAATGCTTTTTTGTACATTGCAGTGCTGATTTACATTTGTGTGTGATGTTGTAAGCTTTTGTATGAAGGCTTCAATAGAGTTTGTGTCTAAAAGAACAGCCTGTAAACCCAATTACTTAATTTCTGTATCTGTTAAATAACCAAAATATTATGGTTTGGAACAATCAGAGGTAGATTTTGTGTATAGGGTTATAGTTTTGCATTCCCTTCACAAATATTTTGAATCAACTTTAAAAACTTTATACGATAAGTGAAAGATGTAGATTTTTTTGACATGATGCCCATGGATGATAATGGTATACTGAACCCAGTGTCACAATGTAAATAGAAATGTAGAGTTCAGGGCCCTTTTATTTACAAAAAATATGCAACAATCACCCTGTATTTTGAAGGCTTGGGATCAATTTTGTGTAGAGGAATTATGGCACAGGCTTAGCCAAGATGCATGTACTGGTTTGGATTAAATGGTTCGAAGATGCTAACCAGGCGGTAAAAAGTCAAGATAAACTTAAGCATCTTTGTTGTGTCTAGCTAGATGCTACGAGTGTATTACCAACTGCTGTAGCACGTTTTTGGCATAAGCCAGGTCAGTTTGGCGGAACTCACAATTCGGATACGTATCTGAATTTGGCTATGGAGGGGTATCCGAATTCTGATACGCCTGTCGTGGCGCAGGAAACAAATCGATAGCGCAAGCTGGCAAGTACATGTAGAACATCTTCCTTGCATTTATAATAAATCTATCTGTGGAAATGTCATTTCCATCTGTGCAATTCCAGTGGGACAGCTTCGAAACATGTCCTGATAGCTCCTTATCACAGAAGGCAAAATAATTTGGCCAAAACTTTCTTAGAATTTAGATGACAAATGATGATAATGTTATTGACTTTTATACATACCGGTATGGTGCGCGGCGAAGCTGAATATTAATTTCAGCTGATATCCCGTTTCAGCTGTTCTAAATCCAAATTTGGATACGGGTATTAGAATTTTGATACGGAGTATCCAAATTCAGATATGTATCCAAATTATGAGTTCCGCCGAATTGAGGTGGGAAAGATTCTGGGTTATCAGTGATAAGTGTGACCCAAAAGAAATTTAAAAAGAGAATCTTTGCTTGCCACTTTTTTGCTATCGCTAATAGAGCAGAGTTATTGTACCTCCAGGCTCCTGATTAGTTTGGAAATTTACCCTATAGCTAGGCAGATCACATACACTCCTGGTCAAAAGTGTTTGCGCACAAAACCTTTAACCAGCCATATCTCGAGAACCGTTCATCATTTACGTCATATTTTTCTGATTTATATTTTACATATAGATCTCAACAGGAATTGAATTTATCACATTTATAAATATCATGTGCTAAACATACTGTAAACTTTCTTCCGCACATTCAAAAACTGAGTTTAATTACATAACTGCACATTTGTTGGAAAACTTATGACCTGAAAATGTTCTTTACGGTTACACGGTGATAACGCGCACTGAACTAATAATTAAACTACATAAGAAATAGCGAAAGGTACGACACATGGTGAATTTGTATATACATGTATGGTCCAGGAAATCTGGCTTTTTATGGTTATGGAAGATCGAATATCAGAGGAAACATAATAATTACGTTTTTTCCCGTATTTAAGCGTGCGCAAACACTTTTGACCGGGAGTGTAAATATTTAATTAACGCCTATGGGTCTTGAAGTGTGCCATGCTCAGCCATAAAATACTGAAGGCATGGTAATTTACCCTCCATAGCGACAATCCAAGATGGCCGCCTTCCCAGCAGTCAAATCCAAATGACCGCAAGCACCGATTTTCCTTTTAATTTCTTTGTTAGACCTCACAGGAACACTAACTTTTGCTACCTCAATACTGATCTTTCATTTGAATATTTTGTAATGGTGCATTGATTGTATTATATTATAACTGGACACTTATTATTCTCATCATTTATCTTTGTTGTAAACTTTGTAGCATGTACTGTATGTGGTTTATTAACAATCATTTTCTTGTATAGATTCTTTGTTATAATGTTTGTGGTGTAGGTTTAAAAACAAATGTCTGCCCATCTATTGTAAGAAAAGTATATTAATGTAGGCCGCATTAAGCCCTTTGGCCCCATGGAGTCCAGGTAGTGATTTAACCCAATGATTAGAACATATTGTATATGCTCTGTAAAGTGTGCTGAGGCCGCATGGAATTCAAGTCAGGGGAGGCGTAGTGTACTATAAATCACCTGCATTTATTTATTACTTCCTTATTGTAAAATGACCATTCATATTCATCGATTGTTAGTAATCCTAATATATTGGAAATGAGATTATTAATATAGATCTGGGTGTGATGTGTAACCGATGCAAAAACAAATTTACTTAAGCTTGTTTGTCTGATTAAAATTATGTGTTCTTTTTCAGATAATACCAAACTTTAGTGAAACATATATGTGATTAAGGAACTGTAACAATGTCTGATCCTGAGGCTGGGCCTCCTGAGAGGGAGGTTGGGGTAAGTAGACCATGGCCCGGGGGCAGGGGAGGGGGTCTCGCTATCTTAAGTGACAGGTCTCGCTATCTAAAGTTCATTGGCGAAATGAAAAGTAGGGGCCATCCACAAAAAAGGGGGTCATTGGGTAAACAACGTGAATAAAAATGGGGTCATCCAGGTTTGGAGATGGGGGGTCATTGAGGTAACAACCGAAGACTTGGACTAACAATGGTCCTCTTTGAAGTTCAAATTGCTTTGAAAATATCAAATTGTTTAAGGCGTGCGTAACGTTCAAAATTAGTGGGGAAATAATGGGCAGGAGTGAATAAGAAAAAGGGGGTCATTTAGCATCTGATTATAAAAGGTGGGTCATTGGGTATTTGAACTTATTTGTCAGGAAGCCAAAATAAAAAAGGGGTCATTGGATACAAGCCACTTTAGAAAAGGGGGTCTATCAAGTGGCACATTCTGTGTAATCCAGGGGTGGGGGGTGGAATTGATTTCGAAGAAAATCACTCCGCCCGTTGACCTCGATGTTAAAATGAAAGTTTCACCAAATGTTCTGTTTAGGTCATATATTATAAACCAATGTCTGTAAATACTAAATCCATTGGAGTTGGCGATCAACTCCATTGAACATTAGGGAACTACTTTATCTCCGACAGTACGTCAATGACGATACTGGCGAAAGGTCACGTGACATAGTTATTGAGTGACGGGGCATAGCCGCCGCCTCCTGTGTGTAATCATAATGGAAGTGTGGCTCCACCACCCACCCCACCCCAGGACAATGGAAGTCCATGACTGAGTGACACGATGTTAGTAATGCAGAGGATTTATTTAGCATAAGAGGTGAGGGCTTCTACTTCTACGTTGATAATCAGCAGGATCCATATTTTTGGACGTAAATGCCGATATTCTGGTCCTAGAGTTGATGACGTATTTTGACATACGGTCACGGTTGCCGGGGAAGGTTCCCCTAATCTTATTTCGAACGGCTGTAGCCTAGCCCGTGACGTTCTTTTACATCCGACAGTGTGTCACGAACACTTCAGATAGGACCGACGGCTTTACGTGCCCTCCGAAGCACGAAGCAAGTAGAGTAAAGTTTCTTGCTTAGGGAAACAAGGAGATGTGCCGGGACCAGGGCTCGACCCCACGACAGATGTACCGTAGTTCGTGTGATTACGAGTCCAACGCTCTAACCACTCGGCCACGCTCCCGCTTGATGCTCATAAGGAGATGTTAGGGTAACTAGTCCGAGTCTCTCAGTCCCTGGTGCAAAATTGAAAATTTGAAGGCTTGAGAGGGGGTTGTGGTTTGTGATTGTTGAATGTCACATATTAAGTCTAATGTTGATATAGAGGGCTTGCACCAGTTTTGAGTTGTTGACTTCTTGACTTCTTATGGTGGCCTAGCACAGAAACGGTGTCGGACACGATTGAGCTGATATCAGCGGTGTTGAACACAATTTCAAAGTATTTATCCCGGGCTTTTAGCGTACTTTCTGGCGTACTGTATCTTGCGCTTTAATATAACGCGATCTTACACGTGCGTCATTTTTATATTCACGCATAAGATCATGATTTTACCATAGAGGTCAATGGTAAAAAATGGTAAAACATAGTGTTTTTGAAGTTGATTTTTCTCAAAAACGAAGTTGGTGACCCCCATTTTTTATTTCAGAAATTTAATCAGCACCAATGAAAACACCATGTATCAAAAATTTAGAAAAATAAATAGAGGAATTCTATCTGTGCTAGGCCACCTTAACGGTGTAGGTTCCTATTTTAAGAAGTGTATACTATACCTTTTGAAACTGATTGATCTTGACCTATGAAATGCATTTTGTTAGGTTCCACCTTCAGTTTGCTTCTTGTTTACTCTTCCGAGGCAAAACAAAGTATGCAACCCTGGGGATGAAGCTGTTATGAAAATACATAAGAAATGGAAAATACGTACTCCGGCAACTGATTGGTAATTTGACTGAGAATGCGGCTATCGGGCCAGTCAAGCGCTGTTCCTTGCATACGCCCAATTTGGCGGCAAAATGTAAGATTCGTATTGCGTTGTAGTCAAGTAATATTAGCGCGAGGCTGAACGCAGAGCTGGGTCACTACACACTCTCGCAGCGTCAGTCCAGACATGGCGCCCGCGTGATGCAATCCCCTAACCTAGCCGGATTATTAGGGTGCAAATAGACTAGTTTCCTATCTGTACTTTCTTTAATCTATAATTAGGAGGTTAATATTTTGTTTTTAGAATCAGGAAAATATGGGTTTCATTTGACATCAAAAAATGCAATAATTCTGGTTGAGCCCTGGAGATGAGATCGGATCGGAACCTACAACTTTAAATAAGGTTAATCATTTTTAAATCTAATTTTATGGAACTGAATAATAAATGGAGTCATGATACTTATGCAAGTCTTGGATGCAATACTCTCTAATTTTTGTAATAATGTTATTTTCAATTCATTTAATTTTCTTTCCTTATTACAGACCTTCAAATTCCAGCAATTGAGTCGTCTAAAAGTGTTTGAGGAACCCCCGGAAACTCTGGCCCCTAAAGAGAGGTCTCAATTGCTGGCTACATCAAACAAGTATGGCTACACATTTGTTGGAACTAACAAAGGTAAGCTTAAGAGGATATCACCTTAAACCTTGATCATACAAACACATTGGTCCAAGACGGGGATAGCGCTACAAAGGGTGTTCCTGCAATGCTTCAAACCCTGCTGGTGCCAAAAGTTGAGTGTGCTTGAAATTCTCTTGGACAAGGAACTAACTGCTAATTGTCTCGTGGAAACCCGTACGGAACTGACTCGGGGAGCTGATCCGGGCAGCGATGGTGCATATGTGGGCTGATCAAGGTTCAGCGCCCCTAGAGGTTGTCGCAGAATCTAAAATGATGCTTGGTGTGGAATGGAGCTTACTTGGGCCACAGTGGTCAGCGAACACCTGTAAAGTGTGCAGAGGCAGTGTGGAATTACAAATCTGGGAGGCATGGCGCACTATAAATCCCCAGTATTTATTTTATTTTTATTTAACAATTTTCTAAGGTAGTGGTTGTTTTAAAGTAAATGTGCATCTGTGGTTTAGCCATGTATCTTGGTACAGAAATTGACGGACATAATGTTGTAATGTTTTAGGGGGTATAGTTAAAATGTAAGTTACAAGCTGTTTGTAACTTTCTCCACCAGTGGAGAAACCATATGGTCTGATCATAGATGGAAGCATTGGTCGCTGTCAATACTTTTGATTTGCGCAAGTGTATGTTAATTTCACATATAGTCATACATGCTCAAAATGAGAAAGCTAATGATGATTATGATTTATATTTCAGGCAATCAAAACGTGCTAATTCAATGCATAATGATAATCTAATGTATTCAAAAGCCTTAAAGGGACAATGATCTAGTTTTCTATAGTTTCCATGACCCCCTCCCCATGGAGGTGAGTTACTGTTCCTCCGGCATTTTACGTCTACGCGTGCCACACTTCGAGAGTCTTTGCAATGGATAAGCGGGAAAATTGGCTTACTTTGATCATAGCAAGTCGCAATACACGCTACTTGAAACGCAGACACAGTTTGCGTGTGAAACAAAATGCCTGCCTGGATACCTCGCCAAACTCTGAATATATCCGGAGGTAAAATAACTCTGCATCATGAGCGACACAAGATGGTGGAGAAAACCGATTCCTGTATAAAAATTACTTGGAGTGCATTGAGAGACCTTCACCAACCTGCTTTGCCACAGGAGTAGTGTGCCATTCTGATATTGAATAGAATAGGCCAAAAAAAATTCCCATGACATTGCCAGGAATTGAACCAGGTACCTACTGTACCCAAAGGAAGAACTCTACCAGTGTCCCACACTACTTACAAATTAAGATTTTATTTACAATACTTACCTGTTAATTTATTAATTTCAGATTTAGTAGTGATCCAGACATCGGTTATAACGCAATGTCATGAGGACGCTGACACATCATCCGGACTAGGTAAGAATATGTTAAGAATATGTTATGTTTGAAACAGATCAGAAGAAGGCAGAAATAGATTTATTGAATTGGAGTGGAATCACAAAAATAGTAAATCTTTTAATGTAGGAATTTTTCAACAATACAATGCAGGCATTTATATAGTGCTCTTACATGAAAAAAAACCAGGTATCACAGTGCTAAACAAGGATAAATGAAACAAATAAAGTACAGCAAATCAAATATCAAATAAATATGTCTTTAAAAGAGACCTGAAGGTTGTCAGAGATTGGGGATAATGGATATGGTAGGGAAGTTTATTCCAAAGGAATGGACCAGCAGCAGAGAAGCCTTTATCACCAGTGAGAGTATGTGTGCGAGGCGTAATGAGGAACAACACTGATCTCCTTTACTGACAGATAAAATCTTGCGTACAGTAGATATTTGACCGCATAGTAGGTGATGTTGCTGTATATAGTTTTTAAAAATACATAAGTATTAATTGAGATTAAGTTCGGGATCAACTTCATTTCCAAATTTTTCCTTTTTTCAAATATGTTCTCAATTCCAGTGACTGTCGATTCATTTGGCTGTGAGCGTGTACCGCTACCTGGTAGAACGCTACACATTGCCCTCAGTATGGATGAGCTCATTTTATCTGTGTGCTATGTCGGTGATACTGGCTTGAAAATTGACCTGTATGATATCAGAGTTCTTGTCAAAAAGGTGAGTACCACAAGCAGGCATGATGCTTTTCAGGTTTTTACCTAAAATCAGGTATTTTCCGAATCTGAATTCAGGTATTTGTCATGCAAGACAAAAGCAAATTCCGGTATTTTCCATGCATGACCAAAAATCAAAACAAAAATTAAAGATGTTTCAGCTTTATATTACATGAAATGACCTCTCCAGTGGTGTAAGATGAGCAGAAGGCTATATACTCATCCAGTGGCTCTTAGCAGGACTCTGAACCCCTGGCAGTAGGCTGCTAGTACTGTGCACACTGCGCATTGTCTGGATCATGGCTTATTTGTAGGTATTTTTATAAGAGGCCAGTATCATGCCTGCACAAGAATGAAAAAACAAACCAACAGTATGTTGATCTGTTATAGGCGGAAGCAAGCTGATGTAGGTTATAGGCAGAAGCGGCCTATGTCATATGCGTCACAATGGTCTGCTCGCTGTGGATTTTCCACAGTGAAAACAGCAAGATTTTCCACAATGAATACAATCAATGCTTTCATTTTCATATTTTTTTTTTGTGAAAAGAAATTCTGTGAGATGATGAGCTGTGTGTCATCTGTTGCGGATTGAATGCCAAACACCTCACGTAATTTTTAAAACTCACAAAAATCAATCAAAAATTTCAGGTTGAATGTGAGAATTCAATCTTAGCCATATGTGATGACTCACACCGAAAAGTGGGACTTTATAAATTTATAAAAAATAGGCAGCAAAAAATAAAGAAAATAATAAGAATTTTCAGCAGATTTTCTGTTGTAAAATTTGATCGCCTTGATCAATTTCAACAAGTAAG
>JXSR01S014548.1:21346-31636 GCA_000969725.1 Ophiothrix spiculata | reverse complement strand
ATCACTACTGAAGTCTCATGTATAAACTAGAGACTCTATTACATATGTACGCCAACAATTGTATTATTCTGATATGTGTAAGTAGGTAAAAAGTTACAGTAAAGATGCCGTTGGCAAAAATGGCACCCACTTAGGGACTGTAGCCTTAAGCGGTTCAGTGCAAGAAAAATGAATAGCCCTTCTTCACCTTTTATAGAGTGATGTATGCAATAATGAGCTAAGGGATCTGAGATATAAATCATCTGGAAATCATTCAATTTTCGACATATTTATATCATGTTATTAATTGTTTAGCATATCCACCACTTTGCAACAGCTCGTAGTACGCTGGTCGAGATGCAATATATATTTGTTGCTTATTTTGCTCAATTTATCTATCAATTTATCATCTTTGACTGTTAAGGTCATTCTACTGACAGTTTATGATGATAGGGTCAGTTTATACTCGGCCTCCAAGCAAAATTATGTTGTCGTGACATCAAAATCTGGGCTGTCATAGGTGTCCAAAAGGTGTCAACAAGAGATCGGCGTCAATAAAAAATTGATAAGGGTGTCTATTGCAATCAAAAAGAAGCCTAAAATATCAAAATGGGTGTGTAAACCCCATTACGGTGTGTAAACACAAAATCGATATGTAACCCAAAACGGCGGGTGAAACCAAGAAACGTGTTTAAACCCAACGACACCTATCATGGCCGCCCATAGCTTGACGTCACGACAAAATGTTTGGTAGCGAAAATTTTGTTTGGAGGTCGAGTATAAATGTGGATCGTCATATCGAAAGGTACCTTAATACTAGTTCCAATAATTGTAACTCAGGACCAAGTGTCCAGAGTTACAAGAAATATGTGGAGTTATATTGCCGTTTAAGGTTTCTAAGTTTTGACATGAAATAATTCAGAAATTAAAAACCTAAATAAATTTCTCTCAACACAGACAACATCTTTAAACAGTGTAGAATCATTACAAAACTAATTTAAATCCAAAGATGAAATTTATTACCCAAATTCTGGATGTAAACAAAGTTGAGGTTGTCAAATTCGGAAACCCAATGTTACAGCATACAAGGTAAGTTTATGTCATAAAATCACACTTTTTGATTTTAAATATTGATGAATCACCTACCATGAGATGCACAAGACTCTCAAGGATGCCATTGATTATTATATTGTTGAACAGCTTCAACATTTTGGCTAAATTTGAGATATGGACTTAGTCCCAAGATTGTCTGTACAGACATGCTTAAATGGCAGTTTTACTACACACATTTCCCATGACTTGACAATAAGTCAAGTCATGGTACCAGGACTACCTTAATACCAGCATAGTACATTATGAGATACGGGCCATTGAAGCTAAGCACAGTCAAACATCACGTCCAAGGTCGAATTTCTAATTTCATCAGAAAGCTTATCATTTAAGTGTATTCTATCATATTAATCAGGTTCAAACATCCAAAACACAAGAAAAATGTATTAAAAACCAAGCTAAAAATCTTCTCTCCATTTAAGATTTACTTAGTACAAAAACTTTAACCTTCAAAGAGCCGGGCTTTATCGACCCATCTCACAGCCGGGGGGGGGGGCGGATTCCGCTCCCCTTCCGATCTCGGAAACCGATTGACGAAACATCAAGTGCAGGGTACTGGTGGATAGCTATGACCCTCATGAGTCCATTGGTACCAAAAAAAATGAAATCGGACCTTGTATGACGTCACAGTGACGTCATAATTGACGTCGCGTCGAAAAACGCAAAAATCGCCAAAATCGTCGTTTTTCGCATTTTTTTCGAGCAAAAGTTGCAATTTTGATCAATAATGTGTGGCAAAGTATACTTAGGCATGTTCTTACTCTAAATAAATCAAATAAATACGGTTGACCCAGCTTGCCATTACGGAACGTCACTTCCTAACCCTAGGTCCGATTTTCACAAAAATGGTCTTAAAATAAGCGCAAGGCTTTAAGGAAAAAAGTCAAGAAGTTTCAGCGCGAAAAAATAACAACCGGCGGAGGTATAAAAAAATTCCCGGAGGGGGGGGGGTGGGCGGATTCCGCCCCCCACCCCCGGCTCTTTTAGGGTTAAACTCGATTTTCTCAGAACTATAGTTTTCCGAATCAGCCCGATGCCTTTTACCAATTTGGCTATAACTTCGCAACCGAACATCCAATAACCAAAATCAAGGTGTCATTTTAAAGCTTAAAATATAATCTTTCAGATGAGACCAAAAATCAATTTTGATTTTGCCGACCTAAGGTACCTTTCGATATGACGGGTCACAAATTGACCTTAAGGGACAATTATGCTTATGCGTGTTTTGTTATGTCGATCCGTTGCATTACAAATGCATTATTACAGTGTTAGACTAAAAAAATTCCATTTATCAATTACGTATACTATTAATTTTTTTCTCATACCTTTCTCTGTAACGAAAAAAACATTCACTGTACCTTTAATATAAAAAATTTGAATATGATCACAAAAAATAATTTAATTTGACTTACGTCGCCACATCAATGGACAAGTATCCAATTGAAAGACACTAATTGAAAAGCTTCATTAACAAATTGCGACACAGTAAAACCGCCAGTCAAAATTTCAGTAACGTGAACGTCAAAGCCAACGTTATCAATACACGGCGCTAAATTACTCAATTAAATTATCTGCTTTATCATAGCCATAACAGAATGGGCCTGCCATTTCCTTTTGGCTATGGAATACAAATTGAAAGAATTACTTAAATAGCCGATATTATCAATTTAAAACGATCCAACAACTTCTATTCAGACATTTGGAATTTTTTGTGGTGACATATGTGGGCTGCTCTGGCAAAATGAGAGGAAAGTCGCGAATGAAGATTTTGAGTAAATGGCATCTCAAGTTAAAATATGGTGAGAAAGTCAAAAATCACTTTTGACGGAAAATACATTTATGCATGAGTGGTTAACTATACCTAAAATTTCGAAGGTCAATTGTGCCGGGAAGTGAAATTATTCACGGTTAATTGAGTACATGTTGCTATTAAACACCATGGTAATCAGGAACTTTGAAATCGATTTACGGCTAACATTTATTGTAAGATATTCAGTAGACTGCTTTGGATTTTGATCTCTAAATGGATAATGAAGAAAGAAAGTGTGACATATTATATATCATTTTAAAGCTGAGATTATAGAGGACTGAAATATGTCATAAACTCAATTTTGAAATTCTCGACTTTCCTCTCATTATGCCAGAGCACCCCACATATGTATTTCATTTCGATATACAATTTCAAAAGCTCGATCTTTTCTTGCACTTTTCTTTTATTTGTTACATATTTCCAAATCTTATTCTTGTTGCTTCAAAATGTTGTTTCATAGATAACTTCAAATATCTGAAAATAATTATTTTGTTTTGATTTAATGCTTGCATTTTCATGTGCAGTCGACATGATAAAAAGCAGGTATAGACATAAACATTCTGTGTCATTTCCGAGACACAGACCCTGCCACTGTTTCCATTGACCTTTGAATCTTTGAGAATAGGTCAAACAAGGGGGTCAACAATTTACTGTTGATTTTGCTAGCTTTTTGAAGCCAAACTTTTGACACCTTAATCTTCATATCAAAATCGGACATTCCTTTGTGAAGTGACAGCATTTTTAGCTATTTTACCCCTTCTTATTTATTTATTTATTACATTCTTAAAATGCATTTATCTCAAAAGGCGATGTTCTCAAAATTTTAAAATCCCCACCAATTGTTTTGCACCCTAAACAATATAGTCATTGAAATTTTCACAAAGGAAAATCTTGTTAAGTTCTGTGATCTTTTCGAGCCATTTGTTGATAAATTATATACTTTTTTTAAATATGGACTTTTCAAATTTTCACCAGCAGCGTAATTTGAACTTTTACTTCGTTCGGTTGCCATGGCAACGAGGCTGGTCAAAAATAAAAATCCCTCCATAGGATCACAGATCTTTGTCGATAAAGAAATATAAAATATGCACCATATATGAATAGGTCAATTTTTGACGGGGATTTCCTATTTGGCATTTACCCAAAAAAGTAATTGACCTTTGATTTGCATATTGTTCTAGAAATTATATTTTTATAAGCTTTGAATTACAGGAATTATTTTGGTCTGTAACTTGACATATTTCAATTTAGCAAAACTAACAATGCATTAGTTCCCCTTAATTGCTAAAGCATTTAATTGTGAAATGTGTTGGTTTACTGATTTCTAACAGAAACATTAAATATATGTGTATTATTGATCAAACAAAACGATAATAGTTACTAATTTGCGCAAATACAGTTTTACAATATAACATTCACCAGCATGCTTCCCCGCTTCTGGTAAAATCGGAGACTGTAATATTTTATTTCATATTTTACTGTGCTTAAAAAGATCAACAGACAATAAAACCCTTCCTGTAATTTCTCAAATGAGTTTTTTTGGTTCATTTAGCATGCCATTACGGGTTTTTTCTTGTTCATTATCATTTATAGTGTTTTAAGAAACATGCTTTGCATGCCATGAACTTTGTAGTTTAAAAGTGCACACTAATGTTGAAGTGGGTTTAAGAATCGAAACACGTAGCAAAAGGCAAAATAGCTAAACACTTGTGCTTTCAATACATGAGGAATTCCAAGATGAAAAGGTAAATACATTGTCTAGAGTGATACGTGCGCAAAACTCAAAGAGACTACTTAAGAGTCTCTTTTACCTCTCTATTGTGACCTAATTTAAACACTGAGTGTTCACGGATTATACAGAACAATAAAGTACAAATTTCATTGTCATGCCGGCTTCAAAGTAGTGTGAAATTATTAACATCCGGCAGTGACTTTTTTCTAATTGTAGCCCTTTCTGTAGTAAATATTTGATAGGTTTAAAATCGGGTTTTATTTAATTTTGAGATATATCTGTTTTTAAAACCTTCAAAACTGTTTCTTTGTTTTAAGTTAAAAACAGATTGAATCAGACTAATTGGCTTCTATTATCATTACTAATCCCTCATCTCTTCACTCGTTTGTACGCATGGGTCTAATTTTAGTTTTTCTCAGAGTTGCTACAATTTCATTGTTGTTTAAATCGACTGTGCTTTTACTGGCAAATTGAATTCAACTGTAGAAAGACTGATTATCATCGCTTACGGTTTTCATGTAGCATATTTCATTGGTGTTTTGATCACTGTGCTTTATTTCCAATAACCGATTTTTGTTTGCTGTAAATAATAAGTCATCTCACTTTACTTGCCGTAATTTTACAAGTGCTACAAGATCAAGTTAGAAGTTATGTGATTACGTTCACTTCACCTCTTCGGAAATGTACTAGAAACGCATAACAATCTGTATTGTTTGTTTATGTTTTGTTTGATTAAGTGTTATTTGTATAATGTTAAAGTTAAAAGGAAAACAAAAATATCAGATGATGATCAGTGTCATGGGCAATATATTTTAATAAAGTAATCGGTGTCCCATAATTATAGGCAAAGAAAAAAGAACTTGTCTCAGGTTCCCGCGTGCATAGGTTTAAAATAATCACAATTAACCGCATTTCTGCTTTTGTATTCGAGAGATTTTTTCTTTCTATTTCGTTTTTACATTGAGAGAGGGGAAAAAAGAAAATTTGGGCGCGAAGCGGCCTGGCCTTAAAATGCAATAATCAAAATAATTCCGCGTACCGCATAGCCTTTTCGACTAAAAAAACGCGTCGCGCTAGTGTTTTTACCAGAACTTAAGACAAAGTTCTTTTTACCTAATTAGGCGTTTATTTTTTAGGCGAAACATATCACATGACTACATTATTCATGTAAGAGGACTGTCAAAAGGAATGTCTCGAAACCACTTTGATAAATAATGTCATACTCTTATACTCTCTATATTCCTCCATATTCCTTTTATGCTTTAAATTTATTGAGATTTCTCACACGCCCTGATGGTATTGGAATTTTAACAGAAATGAAAAGAAAATCTATTTTTAACCAATTCAATAAAAACTCATCACAATTCAACCGATTCCCTATGTTAATTTAATCTTCTTTTCCATCTAGTATAAAAGTAATGACATATTTGCTGTTGTGAAATTATAGACATTTCCTAATGAAATATGCAATTAGACTGAATTCAAGGTTCAAGGACAAAATAAAACAATTCTCTTGTGATCACAATGTTAAGTCACTTTCATAGATATATTTTAAATACTAATCATATTTTCTTGCTAACAGTTTTGCTTACATAACGATTCTTTTAAATAAATGAGTTATTCTACATACTTATCGCTAGTTTTGGATAAAAACATTACGTAATTCATTACTAAAATTAGGGTAAATAGTTAGTATAATCGTTTACTTTATTAAAGGTATTCAAGTATTCAAAGACAATATAGGGCTACCTTTTTCAACAAATATTTCTGAAATTTCTGAAACGATTAAATAAACGCTTATCCTACCAAACGCAAACGGGTTCATTACATAATTTCATCAACATCAAAGACGGTGATTTTTCAGGTGGACTAAATGTGAGAAATATTTAATAATATTCACACTCACAAAAATGCATATTTTCAGACTGTGTAAGTGCACTAAGTTTTCCGGAAAACGTGTTTTACTTCTATAAAGAGCCAAGAATTATTCTTTTATCAACACTTATGAGCAACTTATCAAATAAAAGACAATAATTGACATTCATGGCTATGCCATAAACTGAGTTTGTTTATTCTCTTATAAAATCCGTTCTAAAAATAATATTCCTGCTATACAACTTAAGGTTGCTCAACCCTTGTCTTTCTGAGCCTTTTTGTTTGTTTGTTTTGTAACACGTCTTCCTGAGGGGGTGGTGGTTACTACCACCCCTGTAATTTTAAACTTGGGGCCCCGAAAGTTATATTGTTGGGTACTATTATAGTAGTATAGGGTAGGGTCTCCTCTTTCCATATATACCAAGATCATGAAAACTGGTCGAGGTGTTACGTAATTATGACGTCACAAAGTATTTCCGTACCGGGAAAAAAACGACTTTGGGCAAAAATTGCCACTTTTTCAAAAAATCGGTATAAAAGTTCTAAATGTCCGATTTTCATCGGTTTTACAAGATAGAAAAATAAATAACAAGATACAATCAACAATAAACGTGACGATATTTTATACGTCTATATAAAAATAAATAAAACTTGTACACTAATATATAAGATATAAATACATGTATTATGCCTTCATAGAAGACTATTTAAATGTACCACAAGTGATTTATTTCATTAACAGTATTGACGTCAAATTAGGGTGCAAGACAAACATCGGAAATGAACATAAATATCAAGGTTTATGCGTACTAAATGTTGATTTGGAGGATATCAATATTGAGTAAGGATGTGCTTTTTAAGATTTTTTTTTAAGGAAGCCAGGGAAACCGAATTTTTAATGTTAGCGTCTCTAGTTTATTCCAGTCGATAGGACCCTGTGTTTTGATATCATTTTTGGCTAATTTCGTTTTTGCTGTATCAACATTGAAGTCATTGGCATGCCTGGTATTATGGTCATGAATTTCAGATTGGGTAATGAATCGATTGTTTTGTGTAAGTCCGGCGGGAGCAGTTGATGGTGGTAACGATACATGTGTATAGCTAATTGGTAGGTATAGATATCATGGATTTTCAGAGTCTTTAGGGAAATGAAAAGAGGGGTTGTGAGTGACAGGCACTTGCTAAGTGACTTAGTGCAAGTTCTAATAATTTTCTTTTGTTGCAAAAACAGAGAATGTAAATTTGTAAATGTTGTTTTTGTCTCCCCATACAAGAGTGCAATGATAAGATAAGGAAGGACAAGCGTATTGTAAAGTGTATGGAGAGACTCTAAATTTAGGAATGGTCGTACTTTTCTTTTTCTTTTTCATCAAAATGACCGCAAAGGATTTAAAAACAATTATTGAATTCACGTTTGCTCTGTCGTAGATTCTAAAGTATTTGTGATTATTAAGACAATTCAATGAATTGCAAAACTATCTGAAAGTCATTAATATTTATATATGTGTATATATTTTTATTTATATATTTATACCTTAAAGGGACCTATCTATTAACAGGTTGCTCTTTCTTAATTTGGTTGAACATATTGCAGTTATCAGCAACATTTCGTATACAATGCACACACAACACTCGTAATTGATGCATGACCCCGAGATATCTTCCCGTGTTTTGGGTATAGGATGATAACTTATCAAGATCGCTGTATCACAACTAACCGGCCGATTTTTTTTTGAACATTTACCATTTTGTTCATGATTTATTAAGCTTTCATGTGATATTTTTTGTGAACTCAAAAGACCAAAGGGTAAACCTGATTAGGTTCATTTTGTAACAAGACCCCGGTCAGTACATTCGCTATGGAATTTCGAAATACCAACTTTCATTGGCCCATTACGCTCGCATCCTTTAACCTATCAACTTTGAACACACATATCAATCTAGATCATAAAATTCTCGTTCTCATGACACCATACTCATTACCATACGATCATTTTAAGGACCTGATAGAGTACTTTGAAAAAACACGTAGGCTTGTATTAGCAATGCAAAGATCGCCGTGTAGCCAGGCCCCTGACACTTTATGCCCATATACTTCATAGCTCATTGGATTACCATTTCTCAATAGGCGCTGGTTAACGTTTCTTGGCTGATTGCGTGATCAGTGGCTCTTATTACAAAAACGAGGACGCATTATGAATAATCCTACTCAAATAAATCCTTACATTGCCCTTGATATTATGCAAGCTGTGCAGCATTCTTCAAAATGCGTCCTCGTCTTGTTCATCCTTCATGTGAGACATCATGAAATTAGTCTAGCGTGAAAACTGTTATTAATACATGTATTGGTTATTTACTGATGATATGAGTCTTTTGAGCAGTCTAACTCATATTCGTTTTTTGTCCACATACTACGCTATGATCATGATTGGGGCCGTGTTTTGAGCTTAGTGTCATCTCTATTACTCTTTGGTGTAGCGTGCAGTAGGCGTTAACTGCAATATGAATAAAGCTCTTAACGCTTAAGTGCATAGTGTGTTTTAGAATCCCATTAGTGCCGTATGGATTTTGATTGCTTTAAAAACAATGTTCTGTACATTATTTATCTTTAAAACTATTCACAGCGGTACATCAACTCAATATGAAACCAAAAAACATTAAAATCCGTCATTCCGTTTCAAAATGGCGGCCAGATTGTTCATTTCCCGCCAAAAATTTGATTCCAAAAGGATTTTTTCATTGGAATTTGGCTCATAATAGTAAAATACATTGCTGAAATAAAAAGAAATAAAAAGTTGTTTCGTTCCATTTTTGGGACAAAACAAAATTTAAAAAGCACCATCATTTTACCAGTTTAGGCTAATTATCTCAAAAACAACGCGACAAAATTGATTTTTTGCACCAAAACATGCACAACTGCTATCTTGAAAATTACATAAAACAGCTTTATTGGCTAATGTTGCGCAAAAGATAAAATCCAGGGTCCAAATGTCCCCCTCTCCTTATGCCCTTAAGTGATTATATGTGCGAGTAGTCCCTTTAAAAAAGTAAGCAATTATGGATTACAATATCTTTTCCAAATCGGAAATATGTACCTTTAAGGTCGGCATAGTAAATTACAAGAGACGGGGCATTGAAGCTGAGCATAGTCAAAAATCACGTCCAAGGTCGAATTTCTAATTTTTTCAGGAACGGTACCAACATCCAAAACATAAGACAAATGTTTTAAAAACCGAGATAAAGATTTTTTCTCCATTCAAGTGTTACCAGTACAGAAACTTTAAACTCGATTTTCTCAGAACTATAGTTTTCTGAATCAGCCCGATGCTCTTTTTTACTAATTTGGATGTAACTTTGCAATCGAACATCCAATAACCAAAAGCAAGTTGTAATTTTAAAGCTTAAAATATAATCTTTCAGATGAGACCAAAAAAATCAATTTTCATTTTGGAACCCTTAAGGCTACAGTCCCTATTTGGTACCGTTTGGCTGAACGTCATCTTTAATGCAAGTTTTTACCTACTTACACTTATCATAATATCACAATTTTCGGCGTACATATGTAATAGAGTCTCTAGTTTATACATGCAACTTTACTAGTGATTTTACGTCCATTATCAAGGTCAAAATTACGTCAATAGATTACTTCGAAAAAATTGACGCCTATTTCGCCGAAACCTCATGATTTTATGATGCTCGAACGATTCGACTGTTTTCAAATTTTGACAGATTGTAGGCTTGATACCTTTTATTGAATTACAAATAATATTTTATGAATATGTTG
>JXSR01S014547.1:118547-131919 GCA_000969725.1 Ophiothrix spiculata | reverse complement strand
ATTTTGTATGGAAGCTGATTCCAAATGGGAACAATACGATGAAAATATGAGGACATGTGAGATTCAGTTCTGCAACGTTGACGGACGAGCAACAAATCGTCAGCAGAAGATCTGGTAGAAGGACGGCCCTGAATGTCACTATTAAAAACATCAAAATTTTTTAAATCAAGATCGTATAAGCCATATTTACATCTAAAAAAGGAAGTAAGGTCATTAATTTCTCTTCTATATGACAAAGGTAAAATATTCAGCTGAGATAAACGCTCCTTATAGCCTAGACCAGGGTAATGCAAAATAAAGTTTGTTGCCCGCGTCTGGATACGCTCGATGCGCTGAATATTGCACTTGGATGTACCAGTCCACAGGGGACTACAGTATTCCACATCACTCCTGACCAGAGCTGAAAAAAGCGTTTTGGAAACTCTTTCAGGAGCATGGAAACCAATTGCACGTTTAATCATACCCAATAGTACTAAGAGTACAGGTGTGATGTAAATTGATTTAATCTTTTGTGAAGATCTTAGAAATGAAAAATTGGTTTTATTTAAAATCATTCTTCAAATTGAAGCATAAATGACAAGAACTATTCTACTACAGTTCGGAAAGGTCGTAATTCATTTACGTAAATGATTTCATTTACCGTAAAGGAATCCCTTTACTGTACAACAAATGACATTATTTACTGTTAACTTTAAATCAATTTTTTAAAACAATCTATGGAAATCGGAGAAGGTATTTTCCTGTTGAATGGGTCCTGTTATATATTTGTAGTAACGAAATTTTAAATTCTATCTGCCAAATATTTTTGAAAAATAATAATAAAAATATAACAAAAAATAGACATATAGAATTCAAAATTTCAACATTATTTTTTTTTAGAATAGGTCCCATCCAATATGAAAATGCTTGAAAATTTTCATAGGTTGCTCCAATAATTGATTAAAGCCAAGTGTAAATGAAGGAATTCGTTTGCAGTAAATGAATTTACTAACGTGAATGAATTACGACTTTTCTTGAACTTGATTCTTTTCACCCCCATGTAGATTACATTTGTTAGTCATTAAAGGTAGATATTGTTAACGAATTTTACGGATTTTTATGTTTTGTTTCATATGAATTGTATTAAGTTGATGTATCACTGTGTACAGGTTTAAAGATAAATAATGGGGAGAACATTGTTTTTAAAGCGATCAAAATCAAGGGTCTATTTGACCCTCCCCCCTTATGCACTAACGGGATTCTAAAACACCTCATACAATTAAGTGTTACACAGAGTTTATAAAAAAAACCCATCACACCTGTCAATGAAAGTTTTGGATAACATCTTTTATAGAATCTGCAATATTTCAGCCGAGTTGGAGGACGAAAACATCATTACCTTGTCAGCTACTTCAAATACGGTAGTAACATAAGCTAACATGTTTGAGTTAGGTAATTCGATCGCTATCGCTACATCAAAAATCAAATGTTGCTGGCCCTTTCAGGAGATGCTGCACACTATCATTAATTGTTTCACTGAGTCATCAAGAAGATTCATATGTGTGGTGCTCTGGCATAATGAGCGGAAAGTCGCGATTGAAGATTTTGAAAAAATGGCAGCTAAAGTAAAGATATGATGAAATGATCAAATTTCGTTTTTTGACATAAAACAAATAAATACATTAGTGTTAATCTATATTTCGCGTTTTGAAGGTCAATTACGCCGGGAAGTGTATTTATTCACGGGTAATTGATCGCGTTTTGCTATTATACACTATAGTAAACAGTTTCTTTAAAATCGATTTGCGACAGTTTTTTACTGCCAGATTTTGAGTGGACTGCCTTGTGTTTCTATCTGTAAATGAAAATTGTAGAAAGAAAGTATGACATATTATATATCATTCGAAAGCTGAGATTATAGAGAATTAAAATATGCCATAAACTCAATTTTGAAAATCGCGACTTTCCGCTCATTATGCCAGAGCACCACACATATATCCTTTTTTGGACATCGGTGTACTTTAATTGAAGTCAGCTCCTTTGCTGTTATGAATGATCAATGGGCAACTTTTAAAAACGAAATTTTAAGCGATCTTTGCATAGACTCACAAGGTATACACTGTATGCAGCGCCCCATGAAAGAGCATTCGCACAGTGTACCTACGGCTTTACGTGACTGTCCGACCACTGAGCAAGTGGAGTAAAGTTTCTTGCCCAAGGAAACAAGGAGACGAAAACCGCCCGGCCCGGGACTCGAACCCACAATCTCTGTATTACGAGACTCGTGCTCTAACCGCTCGGCCACGCTCCCCTCTATGGAAGTGTTTTTGCATTGTGTCTGAATGCGAAAGGATTTTATTTTGCAAAGGGAGAAATAAAGATTGCAATCTTTCATATCGACCAATGAATTGGAATTCTAGTAACATAACCTCAATGATAACGTAATTGTTTTCATTTAATATAGAAACTTAGAAATTTAAGTGGACTCTACGCTTTCGTTGCAACATCATTTACTTAACGTCATAGAGTATAAGTTGTTTCCACATGCATCTGTTTCTAAAGTCATTCTTGTATATTATATACATTTACTTCAGTCCTTTAAACGTGTTCTACTGCATATGGGCTCATTGCTCACACTGCACTAAAATAGTCTGGCATTCTAGGTCTAAGTTTTTCTAAAATATGCAAAATTCGCTAATCATTTATCTTAAAAAGTCCCCTAATATATGACAAAGGCTATATAGTATTTTTGGTAAATGCTTTGTTCCCTTCACCGAACCTGCGCTCATGACTTATCATTTTTAGAGATTTTGTTTTCACCGAATGCCCCAGTTTGTTTTACACAAATTCAGTCGTATCCAATTGACAGTACTGCCCCGAGACGCAATGTTTTTAGTATGCCCTGGCAGCGAACTTTATTATTCTGACAAAAACTAGTTTGAAATGTCATGAATAAAATATCGCTACTCATCCTTGCTTCCCAAGCAGTGAAATTTACTTTTCAGCTTTCTTTGTATAGTTTCTGGCTTGTTTTTTAAGTTATTCTGTTAGAATGAGTAAAATATAATGAATATGATGTTGACCTTTAAGTCTCTCTAATTCCGTTTTACTCTTCTTCGTTACAGGTAGTAGTAAGGTTTGGGTTATTCAGCATAAATAATGAGTATTAAAAAATATGAATGAATACCCTCCAAATGGTTTGGCTCAATTTGTTATGGCCATTTGTTGAATTAAATTCGGGATCCCGAATTTAATTCCATATGTATTAGTACAGGAAAGCATGCATGTGAGGAGGAGGAGGAGGAGGAGGAGGAAAAGAAGAAGAGTAGGAGAAGGAGGAGGAGGAGTAATACATGAACAAGGAAAAGGAGGAGCTGAAGCAGCAGGAGGAATGTTTAAAATATCAAATTTATTTCTGATTCTATTTAATTTCTTGCACAAAGTTTTAATGAAAATGATATATGAACAGCACAACGCCTTTCATATATCCAAAGTAAAGTACAGGAAGCGCAACCTTTTTATCTAGTCACAATATCATTTATTCAGTATCCTTTGTCAGCTTCTAGTTTATTTTTAGCTTCTGTTAGAATAGGAAGATGAAAACATGATTAGCTTGTCAGCTACCCCAAATACTAACAAAAGCCAACATGTTTGAGTTAAGTCATTCTATCGCTACATCAAAGATCAAATGTTGTTGACTCTGCTTTCAAGAGATGCATCATTATGTCATCAGTTGCTCCACTGGGTTAGGAGGAAGATTTGCGTCTTTTAGTTTGTGTGCTAGGTAATACTATTGCTACATCAAAAATGTTGTTCCAAGAGATGGTGCATGTTGTCATCAATCGTAGAGAAACTAATGAAGTAGTGTTCCGGAGAGCAACTTTAACAATTAATGTCAGTGCGTCACACAATTTGAATTCGGTAAAACGTATTTTTATGCAAAGCCAAAGAGATCTCTGTACATAGGGAAATGTTTTAAACCGGAGATGCACTACTAAAGTTTTAAAAGGGATAGGTATGTCACATTGGGGTCATGTCAACTTATTTATGTGAAAGGAAGCATAAAGATTGCGAATCTGCAAAAAAAAAAATAAATAAATAAATAACATCGGCAAAATAATTACGACCTTGTCGTGTATTTCAACCTGAAGCACATAATGAAGTTTTTAACATAACTTAAATTGAAGAAACACATTAACAAAGTATTTGTCGAAAATCTTGGAATAGACGAGACAAAAAAGAAAAAACGTGAAAAGGGAGGGTTGGAATAGCTGAGAGTCACAGTGAGACCGAGAAGAAAAACATGAAAAAGGAGCAGCAAGAGGAGAAAAACATGATTAGCTTGTAAACTACTTCAAATACTAACATAACCCAACCTGTTTAGTTAAGTAAAACTATCGCTACAGCCTTCATCAACAATCAAATGGTGTTGACCCTTCTTTCAAGAGATGCATCATTATGTCATCCGTTGCTCCAATATTGTGCATCTGCTAAAAAAAAATCAAATTTGGCCAAATAATTACGACAATTACGGCATGTATTTCATCCTGTTGCACATAGTCAACTTTGCTGGATTTCCGGCTGTAGAGATGAACGTACACATTTTAGGATTATTTGGCACATCTTCCAAAACAAAAAAACAAAACAAAAAAAAGCATAACTTAAAATGAGGCAATACATGGAGACAATATTTGTCGTAGATCTTGGAACATACGAGACGAACAAGAAAAACATGAAAAGGAGGAGGAAGAGGGGGAGGAGGAGGAGGAGGAGGGATTTAAAATATCAAATTAATTTTTGATCTTGTTTAATTTCTTGAACAAATTTGTAATGAAAATGATATATGAACAGCACAACGCCTTTCATATATCAAATGTAAAATAAAGGAAACGAAACCGTTTTATCTAAACACAACATCATTTATTCAGTATTCTTTGTCAGCTTCTAGTTTATTTTAGCTTCTGTTAGAATAGGAAGATGAAAACATGATTAGCTTGTCAGCTACTTCAAATACTAACATAAGCCATCATGTTTGTGTTGAGTAATACTATCACTACATTACAAATCAAATATTGACCCTTCTTTCAAGAGATGCCGCATGCTTCTAAGTAATGAAGACAGTGCATACCTTTTAGTTTGTGTTTTCTTGGGAGCCAACTTTAACAATTAATGCCAGTGCGTCACACAATTTGAATTTGTTTAAACGTAGTTTTATGAAAAGACAAAGTGATCTTTGTAAGTGATTGGTTATCCGGTTTGAAGCGAACTGATTTTTGTAAAAAATGATCCTTCCCACAATTATTTGGGATCTAGTGAACTGAAAGTTCGGCCAAAATAGCCTCCCGAGCTTAAAATGTTAATTTCTCGCACTTTTCGCACTTGGAGCTAAAATATTTTTTCTCAAAAAGAGGGTTTAAAGAACTGATTCGTGCTGAAAATTGGGGTATAATAAGCTGGCTTGAGGCCTGAATAATGGGGTTATGACCGCTGGATAGGTATATACCATGCTCATAATATACTTTTAAGTGCCATCCACACTGTAATATTCCATGATGGTCAAATGATTGACACTTTTTGAAATGAAAAATTTAAAACCACTTCTTTTTCTAAACGGTTTTGCGTTGTCATTTTTCATTGTTTTCATTGTTTGTTACAGATACTAGAAAGATAATAAAAAATACAGGGTATCCCAGAAAAACAAACAAACCCTTACAATCTTTGCGTCTGGTTTTCTTAGGTTTAATTTTACATCTAAATTTTTGACAAAGCATAACTTTTGTTCTGGATTACCGATTGAAATGAAACAAACGATTTCTTAAAATTCATGGACTTTAAAATGCAATATTTGCAAACTTTTAACTATCCGTTAAACTTAAGAAAATTTGAAACAAAGATTATAAGATTTTTTCTTAGACACTCTGCATATACATACAAAGAAAGCCAAATAAAAAACACTTTTTTTCCGTATGGCATCGTTTTATCATCGATAAAATATTTAGTTCGGTAACATAAGGGGGAGATCAGAAGGAAGAAGAACAACATTATACAGTAGACTTTCAAATTCCAATAACATACTGCCAAGTAAAGGAAACCTATATAATAAGCGATGCATCGACCAATAATACGTTTTTACTGTATGTTATCTTTCTTATTGTGCTCTTATATAATCTTTCTTGTAATTACCTTCCAGTTTATTTTCAGCTGCTATGATCAAAACAAAAATATGAAAACATGTTTTGATTGTCAGCTACTACAAAGTCTACAAATGCTAATATAAGCCACGTTCATGTTTTAGTTAAGTAATACTATGGCTACATTGAACACAAATGAAACCGTCCATCCTAAAACAGCCGTAAATGCACCTATTGTCATTTTCACTTTTTAAATATTTGCATAGACCAAGTTATAAGGAATAAAATGACACCTCAGTGCACTTCACTGGAATTGGAGAAGTCAAGTAATGGTCTGTCAAAGGTTGTAAGGTAGCAAAATGCACAACTGAGGTAAATGCGTTCAAAGATCATTAAGCCCTATATTTTCTGTTGATTGTCTTAAGATTATACATATATATTTTATATTCTGATCAGTCATTTTCTTGAAATGAAACTTTGATGGTACTTTGACCAAAGCACAAGGATTGTGAATCTGTCACTTTCGGCAAATCACGACCTTGACATGCATATTTACCTGTAGCGCAAAATGAAGTTTGTTGCATTTACGGCTCGTCTGTGATGGATTGTCCCAAATGTTGTTGACCTTTCTTTTAAGAGATGCTGCATGTTGTCATCAAGTGCTTCTCTGAGTTATGAGGAACATCTATACTACTGAGTGTTCTTTAGAGTAAGCTGCGTTGTTGTCAGTTTTATTAACTCTAATATTCATGGATTCCTTTTGGAAAAAAATCAGTTTTATGAGAATAGGCTAAAGCAATATTTGCGTCAGGTCAGCAAGTGTTTTTTGTTTGTTTGTTCGTTTAAGTTTGTTTAAGTCGACGTCATTCCTTTTTGAGTGAATATTTAGTAGAATAAGTAAAATGGTGAAATATTCAGGCAAAAAGGAGTGACGTTCACACTCAGCGAGTGAATGTCCACTCTTTAAAGAGTTCAATGGAGGACAATACATTTTCGAGTGGTGTTTACTCTCACTCTTTTTTCACTCGTTTTTGGAGTGAAAGTTCAGTCATTTCTCTCTTTTTAGAGTGGATTGACAAGCGCATGCAGATGGTTTTGAGTGCTTTACACTCTTTTTCGAGTGAATTGGGTCACTCGTTTTTCACACTTTGAGAGTGCAAATAATATGTCGGTTATAGTTGAGTAACTGTGTTTGTTAAACAGGTTTTGTTTAAGATTAAATATGAACTGTAAAAGAACATGGTGTTTTTAGCAAGAGAATTCGCTAATTATTAAGTGATTTGTAATTACATTGATTAATTAGTAATTTGAAAGTAAATGAAAAAAATCACCATGTTTAGGCTTTCGCCATGGAAACCCCAATTGCTACTGGTACCAAGTAAGCTAAAGGAAGCTTATCTTCAACAGGGCTCCAAGATGTTTTTTAAATTCAGTTTTGAATGCAGGAGGAAGACCGGAGGACCCGGAGAAAAACCTGCGGAAGCGAGCATGGACCGAAAACCAAATGCACATAAAGCGCCGGGTACGGGGCTCGAACCCGGGACCTCATTGGTGCAAGGCGAGGGAACTACCGCTGCGCCAACCCGCTCCCCCTCAATATCAATATTTTATATTAAAAAAAACCTGTCTTTATCCTTGACGGAATACTGCATTTGCATTTAAAACAAGTATCTACACTTGCTTCAATATTAAGGCCTCTTTTATCATTTGTTAGCATCCGGTTTTTATAGTTTCTGTAAGTATAGGAAGATGAAAACATCATTAGCTTGTCAACTACTTCAAATACTAACATAAGCCAACATGTTCGAGTTACTGCTATCACTACATCAAAAGCAAATGTTATTGACCTTTTCTTCAATAGATGCTGCTTGCTGCTAGCAATTGATCTACTCATGAGTGAGTAGGGAGGAGGGGTTTGATATTTGGATTGATTATCTGTGTTCTCTGAATGAGCTCTGTTGCTATTGGTTTTCGTTTTGGACTGTTCATTAGCTTAGTTCATATCTTTAACATGGTTAGTAAACTGTCATTGAAACACCGATTTTTGTTTACAAAAGAATAATTTACAAAAAATATCGAACTGCTCTCATCTCACCTCACAAAAGACACCTGTCAATCGAAGTATGTGATAGCCTAATATGTTTTATAGAATATGCAATATTTCAGCGTAATTGAAGGATGAACACATCATAAGCTTGTCAGCCACTTATGTAGGACGACATGTTTGAGTTCGGTAATACTATCGCTACATGTTGACAGCAACTTCCAACACTAACGTAAGACAACATATTTGATGTAGGTAATACTATCGTGACATTAAAACAAGACCTTCAAGCTTCAAGTTTATTTCATTTCCATATAAAAACAATACATCAACGTATCAAACAAAATATAAAAAAAAACATATGGAGGAGATCTAGAGGGCTAGAAGGCTCGTAAAATTGCTTACCCCTTATAACAAAACATTATATAAACACACACAAAAAATTCATAACATAAATAGGAATAGAGTAGAAGAAATACAAGAAAGACACAACAACGATGAACATAAAGGACGCGGAGAAGTGAGATAGAATTGTAGTAGATGACGTTTGATTTTAATTCTAAAATGTTCAACAGATTTAGAATCTTTTATTGTTTAGATCGCTTAATGGAATAGTCATCAAATGAGTTTGGCAAATCCTTGATACTAAAGCTGTACATGAAAACACTGAAAATCTCCGTGTTGGCAAATAATCATTGACAACAATAATTAGCTTTTATGAAGATTTTAATTTTACTATTAATTGACCAGGTGACCACTAAATGTAAAAATGTTCATGTTACTTAAAACCCTGGTCCAAGTGTTTTAATTTTATACCGAAAGAACCCATGAAAAAATGTAACAACACCACCTTTTTTAGCATACCCACCTTCTTATGCTTAATATATCTGTTTGTATACCAACGGATATATTAAGCATAAGAAGTTTTTATTTTTCGATGTAAGTTTAGTTTCAGCATAGAATTAGAACACTAAAAATAGATATGCAGGTGCCAGTAAATTACTATTTTCAATATATATTCTTGAAACTTTTTATCAAGAAAATGATGATGATATGGATTAAAACGAAATATATATAGTTTTTATCCTTATCGGCATCTTTTTCTGGATAAAAAAACCCAATAGCCTTGTTGTCACCTGGATATCTATTTATTGCAAAGACGCTTGAAATTGATGAAAAAGAAAGGCTTTTCTTTATTCAGTACCTAAATCCTCATGAACGTATCTTTCAATTTGCTACAGAGGCTACATGATTTCTTGCGCTCACCTCATATAAAGACAGTCATCGATTCAAAAGAATCGCAGTCCACGATGACACAACTCACTGATACTGTGTGGATAAATCACAGCTTCACAAATGCCGTTGCCATGGAGCAAGATACATCTCCTGCATCACAACATCCTCCTCCCGAACTACGGAATACAATTTGCGTCACCATTTTAATTGTCACTTGTTTTGTATTTTGTAAAAACTCATATGATCGCCTCCGACTGTGGGGCGTTCGTCTAAATGTTGTCATTATTGGTTCTGGACCAATAGGATTAGTTTCAGCACTAATTGCATCGTATAGTGATAAAGTTGCCAATATTGTTGTATTTGAAGAAAAAAATCGAGCTCAGTTATTTGCTCGCCCACAGCAGATTTCATTGGATTCCAAGTCGATAGAATTTCTGAAGACATTACAAGTTGATTTTGATAATATCGAAGGCTGCTGGCAGCATGATCGGTTCTATACTCGAATTGGAATATTTCAAGAGTATCTGCTGACTTTATTAGAGAGACTTGGAGAAAAAGTTCAGATTCGCTTAGGAACAAAGGTAGGTAAAATGGGCTATCGAGGTTTAAAACATGTGTGGTAATTATAGGTAACGACATGGGATTATGTAAATTTGGGTAATACGTGTAGTTAGTAAAAAGATTTCAAACCATTTTTTGAGTATGGAACCTTTTTTGACAGTAGGGTCATGAAAAAAAAAATCATTAACCATAAAAATGGAGACATCTAAATCGCTTAAAATAATATACAAACTGCGAAGAGTGTGCGCAAGAAACTTCATTTTAAACGTCAGGTGGGCAGAGTGCTCACATCGACATAGTTTACGTCTGCATTGTGTTGTGGTTCTCCACAGGTCGTTGGGGTAAAATGTGACATTGATATGAACGCGTTTAAAGACCAGTAAATCCTATAAATTTGTTGATTGTCCTCAGAACATGCAGATTTTTTCATATTTCCGATGCATAATGAAGTTTGTTGCATTTACGGTTGTATATATAGAGATGAACAAATACATTTATGTACTATTTGACATGTAGGAGGAGGAGGAGGAGGGAGAGGAGGAGGAGGAGAGGGAGGAGGAGGCAGAGGAGGAGGAGGAGGAGGAGACGAAGAAGAAGAGGAGCAAAAGAAGAGGAGGAGGAGGAGGAAGAGGAGGAGGAGGAGGAAGAGGAGGAGAAAAACATGAAAAAGGAGCAGGAGGAGCTGAAGCAGCAGGAGGAATGTTTCAAATATCAAATTTATTTCTGATTCTATTTAATTTCTTGCACAAAGTTTTAAAGAAAATGATATATGAACAGCACAACGCCTTTCATATATCAAATGTAAAGTAAGCTAAAGTACATGAAACACAACCTTTTTATCTAGTCATAATATCATTTATTCAGTATCGTTTGTCAGCTTCTAGTTTATTTTTAGCTTCTATTAGAATAGGAAGATGAAAACATCATTAGCTTGTCAGCTACTTCAAATACTAACATAAGCCGTCATGTTTGAGTATATACTATCGCTACATCAAAAATCAAATGTTGTTGACCCTGCTTTCAAGAGATGCATCATAATGTCATTAGTTTATCCACTGGGTTAGGAGGACGATTTGCGTCTTTTAGTTTGTGTGCTAGGTAATACTATTGCTACATCAAAGATGTTGTTCACCTTTTTTCAAGAGATGGAGAATGTTTGTGTGCTAGGTAATACTGGGCCTTTCCACACGGAAGCATCAAATGTAGATGCATCTACTGTAGATGAATGTAGAATGCCTCGTATATCAAAATCTTTAAAGGAAACACAACCTTTTTAGCTTCTGTTAGAATAGGAAGATGAACACATGATTAGCTTGTCAGCTACTTCAAATACTAACATAAGCCATCATGTTTGTGTTGAGTAATACTATCGCTACATCAAAAATCAAATGTTGTTGACGCTTCTTTCAAGAGATGGTGCATGCTGTCATCAATCGCCTGAATAATGCGGTCATATACTTTTAAGTGCCACCCCTCATAATAGTCTTTAAGGTCAATTCTGATGAAAAAAACAATTCTTTTTCTAACGGTTTTGCGTTGTCTTTTTTCGGTTTTTTTTACAAATACTAGAAACATAATAAAGAATACAGGGTATCCCAGAAAAAACCTTACAATTTTTGTGTCATATTTTCTTAGGTTTATTTGTACATCTAAATTTTGACAAAGCATAACTTTTGTTCTAGATTACCGATTGAAATGAAACAAACGGTATCTTAAAGTTAAATTTATGAAATTTAAAATGTGATATTCATGTTGACTATCCGTTAAAACTAAGAAAATTAGACACAACGATTGTATGATGTTTCAGGGACACCCTGCATATACATGCAAAGCCAGCCAAATGTGCACATTTTTCCGTGTAGAATCGTTCCATCATCGATAAAATATTTTAGTTCGGTAACATTGGTAGCGAAAGAAGGAGGAGGAAGAACAACAACAACAACATAATACAGTAGACTTTCAGATTCGAATAACATACTATCTCTCATTTATTAGAGGCAAAGTTAAAGAAACCTAAGCATGTATCACCCAATAACACATTTCTAATGTATGTTATCTTTCTTGTTGTACTCTTATATAATCTTGTTTCTTGTTACCTTCCAGTTTATTGTCTATTCTATGATCAAAACAAAAATATGATAACATGTTTTGATTGTCAGCTACTACAAATGCTAACATAAGCCCCGTTCATGTTTTAGTTAAGTAATACTATGATCACTACATCAAAACACACATGTTGTTGACCCTTGTTTTGAGAGATGCTACATGTTGTCATCAAGTGCTTCCCTAAGTTATGAGGAACATTATCTGATACCTGAGCGTGTTTTTAGAGCGAGGTTGTCAGTTATATTAACTCTAATGTCCATGAGTCCCTTTTGAAAAATAAAAGTACTTTTTTAGAATTGGCTAAAAACGTGAAGTAATCCTTGAATCAGCTGGTGTTTAAAAAAGTTATTTTTATTAGAATCTGATTTTTTTAAACTTTAAGTCGACCCATGGACTATAATTTGCACATCAAAACTCAAATGTTGCTGACCCTTCTCTTAAGATATGATGCATGTTAACGTTGTTATCAAGTACTTTTCTGAATTAGGAGGATCATTTATATCTTTTAGTGCGTGTTCTTTAGAGCGAGCTGTGTTTTTGACAGATATAATTATTTAATGTTCATGGTCCCCTTTTGAAAAGTGAAAGTCCGTTTTTGAAAACAGCATAATGTAATATTTGCGTTATCAAAGTTTGTTAAAGTCAGTTTAAGCCGACCCATGGATTGGATTCCGGTTAAAATACTGTTTGTAATAAATAGTATTTTTATCAAATACACACAACTATATGTCGGTTAGTTTTGTAGGTAACTGTATTTGTTAAACAGGTTTTGTTAAGATTGAAATGAACCACAAAAGTATGGAATCAAGTTTTTAAATACGTTGTTAGCTAATTGGCTATACAGAAATCGCTATTCATTAATTGATTTGTAATTACATTAGGGTGGTCAGATCAAAAAGATAATGTCTTTGTTTGAAATTTCTGTATTGATAGCACTTAAAACACTTAATGGTTGAAAATTCATATTTTTTTAAAATAATTTTGTATTTCAATTTGGATACTCAAAGAAAATTAAATATTAATATTTTATCTAAAAAAATTACTTTATCCCTATTCAGTGAAAGAACACTCTATTTGCATTTAAGGGTACAGTCCCTAAAAATGTCTCGCTCGGCTGAATGTCATGTTTACTGCAAGTTTTTACCTACTTACACCTATCAAAATATCACAATTATTGACGTAGATATTACATAGAGTCTCTAGTTTATACATGGAACTTTACTAGCGATTTCACGTCCATTATCAAGGTCAAACTGACGCCTAAAGATTACTTCGAAAAAGTTGACCCTTTTTCGCCGAAACCTCATAATTTCAT
>JXSR01S014544.1:19071-43337 GCA_000969725.1 Ophiothrix spiculata | reverse complement strand
TATACTTTTTCACAGACCCATATCATGGTCAAAACATATATAAAATATTTACTACAAATCTATGGACCGGTTTTTGTGTGTGTGTGTTTTTATCTGCATTTTTATTATTTAACATACAAGTCTATGAAAAGAAGTAGTAAAACAAAACGAATTTTAGAAATATGATAATTTTATACTTGAACAGTCAACATGGTCAACAGAAACTCATTAACAGTAGGTCCTATATAATTCAATATTTGCGATAGAATAAGAATGCCGATGATCAAATATTCTTGATCTAACCTTTAAGGTAGATTAAAGTGAGATGCTGTTATTTGTAACCATCACCTGTCCACTTTGTTTTGAACGGCTGATTAATTGAAAATAGTGTTCAATGTCCGTCCACTGTGTAATATGCAGGTGGTTTGCATTGTCAAGACTTAAATCTGACTGATAGCTTTGGCAAATACACTGTGAAATACATTTGTGTAAGATCTAAAAATTAAAAAGATAATGTAAGTCATTTTGATTTTTTGTTGTTGTTGTTGTTGTTGTTGTTTTTGATTAAATAATAATTATTCTCATTTGGCTTCAGAAATTATTGTAGTAGCTATTTTAGACTTTATTATGGACTCAAATTGGATTTGAGCAAATGATCTATCGTAAATGTACGTTTTTGGTGAGTACTTGTAATAATGCAAGACATTTTTAAAAAAGAATTGATAAGTTTGATAATAGGTCTACCAGAGTGCAGAACATTTCATTGTGTCAACATGTAAAGTATGCTTTAAAGTATAAAAGGAGTAACCGAAAGAACAGCATTTTTTGTAGTTGTACACAAAAAATCGAATGGAGACAATGAATAGCTCGATTTTCATTTAACATATGTTCTTCAAAATTTGACAATCAGGTGAGTAATTGAAGATTTTCATTTCTGTAAACGACCTTACGGAGTGTCAAGTCAATCAAGTGAGTATCTGTGCAAAAATTGAAGATTTGTCATTTGTGTAAACGACCTTATAGAATGTTTAATCTAGAACAGTAAAACAACGAAATCTTCATTGCAAATGGAATATAACTTAGAATATAATGAGTAAATTACTGATAGAGTTCAATTAAATGAAGACCATGAACTATTCACAGGCTAATTGTAATGTACGCGTCCTCATTAATTCTGAAACCCTTTAATGAATTAATGGCTCTTTTCTTTTATAAGAGGTAGTCATTTTCTTTTAAGAAGAGAATCTTTAAGTCAATATTAAAATATTTTTAAATAAGGGTGAAGTTAATGAAGTTTTCGCAGTGGAATACTATGCAAGGGGTGCAACATTAAAATATTCAGGAAGAAACAGGTTGTAGTTTAGTCGAGTGAAGTGATCTTTGTCAACTTTCGTTTAGAATTAACGTTTGGTGTTTGTGGTGTGGGAATGAGGTGTGGGTGTGTGGGGGTAGGGGTGGTGGATGCTTGTGTGTGGGGATGTTACAGTACCTATCAAAACCTCATTTGGGTGAAATTTACTAAACAAAATCAGCTAAAATGGTTGAAATATTCATTGCGCTCAAAAATGTAGGCCTAAATTTGATGATTGAGAGGCGTTCAAAAGTAACGTTTGTGACCAAAAATTGAAAAATGTCACTTTTAAATGGCCACAGATCCTAGCATAAACATTATATCCGCGGGTTTGTTTTTGATACTGGTGCTCATTAGTGGAATCAAGATATGTAAGTGTTCAAAGATTAAATTATTTGCCAAAATACTGAATAAAGTTCATGTAACTTCAAACTGAACATTTTCTGACATGTTAGAGAATTTTTCATTGCGCTTTTCACAGATGATGGATAACATATTTACAAATATTGTATAAACCTAGTAGGAAATTCTATTGTCAAGATTTCTTTTAATGCAATGTTTTGTTTGGTAACGTTTGTGACATTTTGGTGTAACTTTTTGGTTTTTGGTAACGTTTGTGACATTTTGAATTAAAACATGTACTCATTCATGCATGGATAGAAAGTTTTTACAATATTATTTCTGATTAGAAAATACTTTTCACGTAACAAGTAACAAACGTATGACTGAAAAACCTGCTTATGTGGTCGAATAAAAAAACTGGTTTTGCTTGAAGTCGAAAAAAGGTTTTATTTTCACTGATATGAGCCTTTAGCTAAAAGATTTTCAAACCTCCTCTAACTGGACTAGTTTTGTAACACGTTTAAACATGGAACCTCTTTTCAAATCGAACTCAATACGAACATGATTTTGTTACCAATAAGTAGATATGGTCCCGTTCTATTCAATAATGTCATTATCACCATTTACAATTGGCCAAGACTTTGCATAATTATGGCGCTTTCTTTCGGATTGGAAAATGGCGATTTCCAATGAAAATAGGCAATTTTTAAAAACAAATTATAAATGTACGATTTCTACGATTTTTTTCGCTAATACATTAAAAAAGGTAAATGGTAATTGTACGCGTCCTCATTAATTCTGAAGCCCTTTGATTTCCAATGAAAACAATATAAATGTACTAAATATCGGATTTTCTACGATTTTTTTCCCGCTAATACATTAAAAAAGGGAAATGGTAATTGTACGCGTCCTCATTAATTCTGAAGCCCTTTAATGAATTAATGACTCTTTTGTAATAGGTGGGTCATTTTCTTTTAAGAAGAGCATCTTTAATTCGATATTAAAATATTTTTAAATAAGGGTGAAGTAAATTTTTGCAGTGGAGTACTATGCAAGGGGTGCAACATTAAATATCCAGGAAGAAACAGGTTGTAGTTTTGTCCCATTCTATTCAATAATGTCATTATCACCATTTACAATTGGCCAAGACTTTGCATAATTATGGCGCTTTTAAGTACTTTCGGTTTGGAAAATGGCGATTTCCAATGAAAATAGGCATTTAAAAAAATATTATAAATGTACACAATATCGGATTTTCTACGATTTTTTTCCCGTTAATACATTAAAAAAGGGAAATGGTAATTCTAAGAAATTCTGAATGTTTCCGTCTGCTTTATAGCATACTTTTTTTTTTCAAAATGGCGACTTAAAATTTACCGGGCCTTTACATCTCCCTCCACATCTCATCTTTGACGGCTTACCTTACCCCTACTTTGGGTGGTACTGTCAATTTGTTTATCAAAATGACCGCAAAGTATGCATGTTTGATTGTTTGGTTGGTTGGTTGGTTGGTTGGTTGTTGTGCAGACAGTTTTGCAAAACGAACATATTGAGACCTTTTTAATCAAATCTGACACTTTTAAAATTTTTTAATTCAATAGGCTTTAAATGCGACCCCCGGAAGTATACTTTATCTTCTTCCTTATGATGAGAGGAATATGTTGAATGTTTTTTGGGTTTTTTTTTCAAATAATGGCCAATTTTGACATTTAACTCCTGTTATGACTTTGCCACCGTTTCTACAGGGTCCCATGTAATAGATTGATTATGTGTCCAACATGGTGATGTTACCTATGGTCCATACATCCTAGATAGAACTCGTTCAAATATATTTTCTTTGCAGTTTTTCCCTCAACATATGGGCTCCCACAGGTATAAGGTCTTTTCCTTTACCCTCATAGTTTGTTTTTCCCGCTACATGTGCTAATCGCTATTTTTAATGCTATACAAAACCTTATATCCCATTGGAATCCGTGATGGGCCCCTGAAAAGAAAAAAAAAAATAAGAAAATCAACCAGGAAAAAATGTAATATTTTTAGAGAAGCAGGTTCGCGTTGTTTCAACTTTTTTACACTTTTTGAGATTTTAGTGCCAAAATATCACTTATATTTACTTATAATATCTATGAATTTTACAGCTGAAACATGTTTTGTTAATATAATTAAAAAGTGTTATTATTAAAACTATGGGAACTATAATTGAATTACATAGCAAATTGTAGAGAGTCCAAAATACAAAACTGCTTGAAAATCGAAACCTCTTTATTGGCAATCTTTCATAAAAACTGAAAACTTTTAAGATTAAGAGACCGCTTGGAAACTCAACTTGCGGCTGATGACCCGGAATCGCCGGTTCTGAGCAGTTGCCCTTGTTCAGAACAGTAGTAGAGCCCAATCGCCGGTTGTTGGAAGTGAAAGATCGAATCATGCTTCTGTAACTAATAATGTAGCATCCACAGAAGAAGATTATAGGAATTTTGTAATGGTCAGTACAAATGAAGATTATGAACTAGAACCTTTGGGAATATGGCCACTTAACCTATAAAACATAACACAAATAAAATTCTAGAAAACGGCGTGATATTTTCTTGATGTAAAGCACATTTCCTCAGGATAGAAAATTGCAGCTATACATATATAGATGAAGGTTTCTTTCGATCATTACTATTATTATGGGTTTTTTCTTTGGGATTTTATTTTTTCTAATACAGGGAATCGACTAGCAGTCAAACCGTACACCAACTATATTTTAAGTCAAATTATGCAGTTTGGTGTAAGGTTTTCAGAGTCTATACGATAAAAGTAATAATAGACTCTGAAGCCTATTTTCCAAATATGATAATGACCACCATTGACCATTAATGGACAAATAAACTAAAATATGAAAATCAAGAATTACATACATTTTACAGTACATGTCACATATGGTTTTTTTTTTTCAAAATATCCAAAAAGAGATGAGTGCTGAACAGTAATATGGTGTGCAATTATATATCTCTAGTGATTCTTCGTCATTTTTGCAGTCATTTTCATTCAGACTTTTTTGGTGTTAAGTTTTGCCATGGTTTAAAGTTTTACCATTTAGCAAAGTGTGGTGAACTAATCTTTGCATCACGGTACATTTTGCCCCGGGATTTTGCCGTGCCGTGGCGGAACCAGACGTTTTCATTTGGGGGTCGAGCAGTTTGGAATGTTTAATAGCCCATAAAAATGAATTTAGTTAAATGCGACCTTTTTCACTTTCACTAGTATCACATTGGTATGCACTATCGTGAATTTTCAATCTGTGATTGAATACAAAATTTGCCAAAAGTGAAGGAACCTAATTGTTCACTTTGGAATTCAAAAAAGTTTTGCTTGTCCTACAAGCTTAAAATCAACTTTTTATATTCATTTATTAATTGATATCTGCCTACACACTCCACACATTTAAAAAAAAAAAGGCTAATATATTGAAAACTAAAGCTGGAACACGTATTTGAACGTGTAAGTGTGGGAATGTTTTGAATGCTTACAACTAGAGTTCTTAAATTAACGCATTATATGTTTGAAGTGTTCAAATTCAAGAGTGTTAATATACAGTGTGGACTCAAAAAAACGATAGTGAGGTTCCAGGTCAGGTAACTTTAAATTGGAAAACATTACGAGAATAATTTTCAGATATTCATAAACTATGGTATCTTGTCTGTGTATGGTGAAAAGTGCTTGTCAAACAAAGCTTCGATTGCAAAGTCATTGACAAAAATGCACTTTGTCCACGGCCAGGAATACATTTAACCCTCGTCTAACCAAGGGGGTTAGACCCCCTAAGGTTTTTCCCTGCAACATAAAAACGCAAAAGCAACCGACCCCAGGCTTTTGGGTAATCTCTTTAACATCCTTTTCGGTCATTTTGATGACAAAAATAGGGGGTACCACCTAGGGTGGGGTTAGGGTAGGCCGTCAAAGTTTGGGAGTACGGGGGCTGCAATCCGGTGACATTTTTGACAATTTTAAGCCTGATGAAATTCCGTTTTTTAGAAAAAAATTGATTTCGGTGGCCATTTTTGCCAAAATTCCGATTTTTCGACCTGAAAGAAGTTTAAGACGTCATAATTACGTAACGCCTTGGCCGATTTCTTGATCTTGTTATCGTTAGATAGGGGATGAACATACCTATCTATTGATAACAAAACCAAGTTCATAGGGGGTTCGAAAAAAATTAGGGGGTTGCAACCCCCCACCCCCACCCCCCACCCCTCTTCGTTAGACGTGTTACAAAAAAGGGGCTTGGTAATAGAAGAGGGTTTATGTTCACTAAAATCATAATTAGGTTTACAACAAGCATGGTTTCTCATTTTAATGATGTTGATAATTTTCATTATCGATTAAGTGCACATCATGCAATTGATCACAATAATATTGCTTATACTTGCATTACAATCTAAATGATTGAATATCGGAATGCAAAAAAACCAGTAAAGTTAGACAATTAAATCGAAGCACGGTAAAGAATTACTACATGTTTTTGCGCTGGTGCTCAAAAACAAATGTTAGGGCCATAAACTTTTGCGAATGTAAGCAGAACATTAAAAACGTTGTACAATACCACCACCAATTAAGAAACCAACTTTGAATTACATGTATATGGGAAAGGACCTTACCAATATATGTTTTGCACGGTGAATTTCATCTTATACAGATAGTATTAAGTTGCTTCGTCTTATAGGAGCCAAGCAACGTCAGGTCTCAATAAGTTGGGGCACGAACCGTCAAGTTTAGCATTACTTGGAATTTCATAGGGAATCGTCCTATTCTGAAGTCACTGCTCTAAAAATGAAAAAGCGTAGGACATGAAAATTATGCTTAGTAAGTTTTAATTTATGTCATACATTTTACACAGACTAGGTGACTATTGTCCTAATTTGGATGTTTTCTAAACGTGCAGGAGAAAATGTTTACTCTTTTTGAGGTAAATTTATAGGTATAACTACAGACTTGTACGTTAACACCATTAATTGCCAATGTATATGAGAAGTGCAAGAACCATCGACACTCCTTCGGAATTTTTTTGTGGAGAAAATCGCTCCAAAGAAAAACAAAACAATGTATTGTGATTTGTTTGATTGCGATTTACAGTAATGTCTGCAGTTAAAAGCAATATGTGGTCAGTGTAAAATACTACCTTTCAAAAGCCAATCAAGTCACAGACCTGGTTGGAACTATGATACAGTACGCATGTGCCAAATAAAAAGCCACAATATAGCTTAGATGATTATAGCATTGAATTCAGTTGAATCCTCCTGCGAACTTGCGCTCACAACAAGAAGTTGCTCTGATGAATATACACATCTTTAAATCACTAATAAGCGATAGGATCAGCTCATGGCGAGCCTTAGCAGTGTCATCAAATGAACAAGATAACTTTCGGCGGAATGTAAGTTTTTAATTGTGTTCGTTGACCGGATTATAAAACTGATAATGGCGACTTTTTCATCAACGTCCGTGTGTCCCGTTAACGGAACTGCGAATATTATTGTAACAGCAAATATGACAGAGAGTATATTTGTGCGAAATTTGTTTTATAGTTACGTTGACAGAATTGTTATAAACCGAGTTCTTCCTTTGATATTTTGTGTTGGTGTAATGGGTAACATTGCATTTTTATTCTGTTTACTACGAGTAAGATGGATGAGAACAGTTACTAACTATTACCTTGCGAATTTGGCACTTGCAGATATATCTTTCTTGGTAGTTGTAGTTGGAGAAAAAATATACGCTTACAACACTGTTAATATTGCTGGTCATATGGCATTTGGGAGACCAGGCTGTATAATAACAAATTTTGTTCGCCGAATGATATTCTTTGCATCGTTATTTCTTGTCACATTGGTATCGCTGGAGAGGTTTTATGCTATATGTAAACCTGTTCAACACTGGATGCTGAACGGTAAGAAGCAAACATTAAAACTAGTGATATCTTGCTGGGTCTTATCGAGTATATTTGCAGCTGCGTTGATACCAAGTAACTCTTCATTAAATGCAACATTTTCTTCAATCTGCTTAATATGGCCTGATATTCCCGGATACAGAGATCTACCTTCAAGACTATATCTTTGTCATTTTCATAGCGAATTATGGCTCCCTATTTCAGAAGGAATTCAGATTGTACCATTTGTTATTGCTTTGGTTACAAATACTATCTTATATGCAAGAATGATCAACAATCTCCGAAAACGTGCAGCTTCAGCAAGTGCTAAATCATCTCAAAGTATTGAAATTCGTAATCAAGTAGCTCGCATGTTAGTTATAAACGGCTGTGCATTTTTTATCTGCCTAGCTCCGTACCAGATCACAAGTTTCATACGAATGATCAATAGCAGTCTCGGCAAAGGCTATTTACTCCCATCCACTTCTGTAGAACCACTTATTTGGGGTTTTAGGATGATGGTTTACTTGAACTCCGTATTGAATCCAGTCATATATACAGCGACAAGTCCAAGGTATCGGCATGGATTTCGGTTGGCCTTTTCGTGTGGCAAATCTGATAGCCGGAAAACATATACAAGTGTGCCAACTTCTGAAGCACGTAACTCTCATTTTGCCATGTAGAATAACACCTTGTTAGTCCCGAGTATCACATTTCATGTCTTATTGTGTATTATATACATTTTAATTTTAAAAAAATACATGAATGAGTGGTTGTGTGCCTATAACAGTTTATTCCTTTGTTGGAGGTTACAAGTAAAAACCTATAAATTACAGTAACTACATTTTAATCAAAATTTAGAATTGTTGACGACATGTTTGATAACAGTGTATTGTATTTCATAGCATCATATACAAAAGATTAATTTAGTATCACGGTACAATATTTTGAATTGTCTTAATTACACGTAAATATTTTAATGAAAAGAGCACAGCTTTGTTTTCTTTGCGAACAAAATGTAAAAAGCTTTATCCATCTGCATTTAATGGCATATTGAATATTACGTTAAGTAAACCCACTTCTGTGTCATGTCATTAATTGATTGTTTAAGTATATGAACCCTACTGTCTATTTTTATTATTATTAACATGTCAAAGTGTGATGATATTTAAGTATTGTTTTAATCACTTGGATAGACAATACTTTTCCTGAAGAACGTCTTTCAAAAATATACATCGTAACCTAAAAGGAAATGTATATACGATATTTTTATCAAAAGACGGAAACAACTAAAACATCTTTTGAAACTAATGGCATTTCTGAATCTGATGGACAGAGAAAGTGTCTAATTGATGACATAGGGTAGTAAAATGGAGAAGTTAATAATATACATTTGTGATGAGACCAGGTAACTAATAAAAAAAAATTATATCGTGGTTTGGATTGGAATTACCTGATTAGGAAACGTAAAATATACTCACAGAAAAAAAAATTATATAGATAAACAAACACTATTATGTTTCAATTGCATAAGTTGTGCACCGTTTTGAAACAAGCTTTAGTGTGACGATAAAACAAAAACAAAACAAATAACCAACAATAAACAAACAAATACAACAGCTTGGTTTTACCTTTTAACTCTTTTATGCCTTATAGTGCGTTCATTTAGCATGCGTCTATACACCGCGTCCTTAATTGATAAACATAACAATAACGATAATGGTCATTCAAAAAATAATTACACATTCGTTTTTCTCTCGTCCATATATAACCGCTACTTGTTTGGTTTCGGGAAGAGCGGTGTTTTATCGGTGTTGGTACTTTTATCAGTGAAACCAATGTTCTAAACTCAAAGAGTCAGTTTATATTGTTTATGAATAATTTACGAATGTAAATTTATTGAAAAATACGAATTTTGTTAGTAACAAACTGTTACTAGTAACATACTCCCATCACAACACTAGGCAACACGCCTATATGGAACTCATCTTTAAACACATCACTGTTCAACAGGATTTCTATATGACCATTCATCTCGAGCAAGCCGTAAATGCGGCCTATTGTCATTGTCAAGACCCTGTTATAAGGATTGATATGACACCCACTGAACTTAACATAGCTTTTAAATTAGATGTCAAGTTTTGGTCCATCAATAATTAAGGTTGTCAGGGAGTAAGAGTAAAATGTGAAACTGAGTTCAACACGTTCAAAGATTAGTGCTCCCTACGGTTTCTTTTGATGGTCCTCGCAACATATAGCTACACGGTATTCCATACTTTGGGAGTGGCCATCTTTCTCTTTCTCTTTTTCTTTTTCTTGCTATCTTTTCTATTTTCGGCATCTTTTCAAAGATGCATTGGCCAGCATGCATAGATTAGCCATTTCTGGCTATCCAGGTTGGTACTTTTGTATGAGCTTGGAAGAGACCATGAGTTCATCATGGATCTAATGGCATGTGTCCATCACGGACCAACCGAGGTAAACAATAAACAAATAATATTCCCAATCAGGTTTTTTCGGGGGGGGGGGGGGCAGTGAAACTTTGCAGGTGGTTTGAAGCCAGATGGTTCAGTTTGGATTACAATGTACACCTTTAAAAAAAATCTTTGATGCATTTTCCGCTGGTAAAAGGTGAACGGGCATTGTGAACATATCCCAAGTTAAACAAAGATAAAACCATCCAACACGTAAAGTGCACCAACCTAATGAAGGGGAGCTAATCAAATAAAAGCATAGACGGTAATTTTTGAAATATTAATTAATGACTCTTTAGACCCTTTTAGCTCAATACATCTTGAGTATAAATTGAATAAACGTGCCTGTCATCACGTTTAAAATGAATGAATTTTGCAAATTTGCACTTACAGATGGAAGATATTCCTACTTGTTTTGAAAATAGATTAATTCCGAAATTTACAGCAATCAGCATAGTAATCGATCATAAGATACTGTAAATGACTGCTACTTAGCACATGCTAAAGGCTAATGCACTATTTTAAACGGTTTAACATCTACAATTTGAAGACTGATTTCTGACATGTCTTCAAATTATCTTACCATTGTATATATGTGAATTACATATCAGCCATGTGAGATGTTGTGAGTGATAATACATTGTATGGTTGTAACTAACTTGGATGGCAATTTTTTTAAAATGCTGAAGAATTTTTTTTAGTATTTAAAATCAGCTTATAAATATTATAAAATAATTCAATAAAGTAAAAATGTTTAAAACGACATGGGTACAGATTATAACATATGTAAGAAGAATTGAAATGGTTTTATTTATTACTAAAGTGTGTAAGTTACGGTTGGTTCTTTGAGTAATAAAATGACATCGCCTTGCAAAGACCATTTTGCACCATTAGTGAAAACTACATTTTTGAAATTAAGAATGTTTGAATATTTAAGCTTTTGCTGCATGTCTACTTTTCTAATGGACTAAATAGATTAACCTCTACCACTTTTGCCCGAAAAACCGGGCGTGAATTATGATTCTGAGTTCGAGACTGCGAGTTCTAAGACTGATTTTCTGAAATGAAGAGTTTAGTTATGCATGTGCGACACTTCATCGTAAAAGGCTATTGTTTAAAGGTTGCACATCAATTCTGAGTAACATCTTTATTAGCAATTTATAATGTTGTACATGTACTATGTATTTATATAAGTTAATTACATGTCAAATTGAATGTTTATAATATTTTTAAAGTGGTGTTAAAGTAAATTGTATTAAAAACGGTACAACATTGGCGTTACTTGAAATCAGCTGCAACTTCAACTTATACGATGTTCGAGGTGTGCAAAAGTTGACCCATAGTTACAGATATGAAGCGCAAATTATTTTTCATAAATGTATTGGAACGATGCAGATTTTAATATGTGACTGTCCATCTCAAACGAGTTGCAAATACAGCAAACTTCATTTTGCGCTACAGGTGAAAATACATGTCAAGAACGTGATTTTCCCAAATTGATTTTAACAGATTCACAAGCATTGTGCTTACTTAAAACACCAGCAAAATTCATTTCAAGGTAATTATCGGAAAAATGAAATATAACTGTATAGTATTTTGCGAGGACAATTGACAGAAAATATTAGGCTAAATTACTCTCTGACAACCTTTGACGGACCACAACTTGACTTCTGGCAATCGAGTGATGTTCACTAAGGTTTCATTTTAAATCTTATAACATGGTCTTTGCAAATATTTAAAAAGGTGAAATGGCAAGAGGATACATTAACGTTTCTTTGGGGGAGGAAGGTCTCATATACACTTATTTATTAGTTATTATGCTCCGATATGGAGATATAGCTAAAGACCGTGATATATTTTGTCACTTTAAATACATTTTCATGCAGCTTGTGGTGTAATTGTTTTGCTTTACTAAGGCGTAAGATGCATTGTAAATGAATATTTTTAAACGTTGTTCACATTATAAAAAACGTTTACAATGTTGAGCTTTTTCGTCTCACTGCACATCTTCAAGTGCGTAATGATGTTTAGTATTTTCTATAATAGTTGTTTATTTATACTAAGAACTCTATTTAAATCGATTATGACTAAAACGTGCTACGAATTTTGCCCAGAGTAAATTTTGTATTAGACACATGAGTCTATTTTCAATTATATATTCTTAAAATAACTTGACAACTACAGAAAAAAACACTACTTGTATGAATTCAGTATCATTGAACTATTTGCATCACGCATTTCTTGTTTAAAAATAGTTGATGAAATATATACTTTCAAATATCGTAATAATGTTTTGTTAGTTTTATATCATGTAAAGTTTGTTATCATCATTATTTTATTGTTGTACTTGACAATACAAGGTTTATAATTTTCTTAAAAATACAGGTAGTTTATTTTCAAAAAATAATGTGTCAAAATATAAAAAAATGTTACATAGATTTTTGCCCTTAAATTGTTCAAATTCTTCTGAATAATACATATAAGAAAGGTATCTATGTGGGAGTGAAACTCATATATTTGATGAAATATCTAAAAATGATTAAAACACAGCAAAACAAAATGACAATTGGATTGACCATTTCAAAATAGCGAAGGGAATCAATAACCATATCCATGGTATCAATTTTTCGCTAATAATTCAAATACATACCTTTGTTACGTTCCTGAAACAAAATTGAAAAAAAAAAAATATTTGGTTACGATATTATGGACAAAATCAATTTCCATATATGCTTATTAGTACCAGAACAGCAAGACATGGACACTCTATGAAATTGGTAGTCGATCTGACGCACAAAAACACATTTTGTGTCTATATGAAACGCTCTTCTCCTCCCTTCCCCCTGACGACTTAGTGTGAAATGAACAAAAATTGGTGTATCCAAATATTACACCTGAATTGATGTCTGAGGGGAACATAATTTAACTATAGCACATACTTATTTAATGAACTAACAACAAATGTGAAGAGGCGCGTGTGATGTGTGCAACGGGTTGAGAGTGAATTGGTTGTTGATTTTATTTGTTGGCATTTATTGCTTATTTTAGTTTTTAAAGTGTTTGTGGTTGTGTGAATTATTAATCCGACGTTTGTGCGCATCTGTATGGCAAAATTATCATGTTTGGATGTCTCTCTGAGTGATCTTCAATTCTTGTTTCAAGAAAGTTGACGTCACGCGTCATCGACATGATAATATTTAGTTAACTATAAACTAATATTAAGCTGGTGATGAAACTATTTTCAAAAAAACAAGTCAGTATCTTCAATGCAAAACTTGTTTTCAATTAACTGATTTATCTGTTATGGTACTCAATCTTGAAAGATTTAGAACACACAGTTTAGAAAAAATAATAGCAGTACCATATTCAGGAACATTTTTGTTTGACGCTTGTGTCAGTGGGTGTTGTATTCGTTGCTGCCTCTATGCCCCACTAAGTGACAGAAGCAGGATCGAAGTAAACTTGATTTTCTTATCAATGGAAATTCGGTATATGCATGTCAATAATGTAAGTCTTACCGACGTTGATCTGCAACTATTACCTATATTGTGGTGACTGACTACAGCATAGTGTGTGTGAGAGTCGTGCATTATGTATAGTTCAGATACAGGAGTTTAAAAGATTGAGTGAAAGAGAAAGCATGTGAGAAAGAACAATAACAACCGGAGAAGAATAGCTTTTGTTTAAATTAATAAACTATTCGAGGTTTGCTATAGTGTTCAAATATACTTGACATTTGGCTTCAATCTCTATTTTTTAATTTTGTGCTATCGGTAATTATAACAAATGGATATTTGAAAATTGTTCAATATAAACAAAGGTCACGCAGAAAACAAGCGAGTAATATAAAGACTTTGTGTAAAACTACTTGTATATGAAAAATGCGCAGGAAATGCAAAAAAGGAATAAGTGAGCAAATTGATATGCTGAAAGTATGGATAAGCTAGTAATTGATTTGATATTACCTTAGTCAATATTTTCTGCATACGTGTGCATACATAACACGACATCATATGTAGAAGAAATTATAAGACTGATTGCTATGTTGTAAATATAGTGTGTTATAGATACTGTATTCTGTTGCACAGTAAACTATAAATAAAAATAGCTATGAAACCTCAGTTGAAGTTATTATAATTACATGTAGTCGTGTGTTATTTCAAAGCATAAGGAAGGTTATATGTATATATATATATAGTATATACACTCTTAAAAAGGAAGGATCAAATTGATCCGATAAAGTATCAAATATGAGCTTACTCTTTTCCGGATCAATTTTGATCCAAATTCTCCTCAAATTTGATCCTTTTCGGATCAAACACACTCTTTTTTGAGGAGAAGGGTAAGCTCATATTTGATACTTTATCGGATCAATTTGATCCTTTCTTTTTAAGAGTGTACTGTTGCCATTAGATTAAGATAAATGGAGCTCGTGTTCTGTGGTCTACTGGACAGCGCATGACTCTGAATCAGCAGAAGATCCTGAGTTCGAGCTTGCTGGCAAACGGTTATGTAAGTGGACAAAACCTTGAACCTTATGATTAGGTCACATGTCAAAAGAGTAGTCGGCCGAGCTTCGCCAAGCTAGCACGCCACATCAGACAAAACCCAAAGGGGCGTTAACTTCGAGGGTTGTATTGCTGTGAACTCGTAAAACTTGTGTGAATTTTTCTTGCTCTGGCGTGCCAGCTCGGCTGGAGTTCGACCAACTACTTTTTCTATATACGACTTTAGCATTGATTGCTTAATCTACAATTACAAGAGCGTTATAGTCGGTAGTCATGTGTACTATGAATATAGTATATAAATGCTGAAGTCCTTTTTTTAAACAAAATGTTGGAAACAGTTTTGTAGTCCTTAAAGACATTTTACTTAGTCTTTGGTTCTCGGAAATGTAGTCATTGCCTCGGACATGAAGTTCTTGGTCTTGATTTTGGCATCGGAACTCAAAGTCTTCGGTGTACTCGATGCCGAAAGTCGACTACTTTTTTGCCAAATCCTTATACATGATGATCGGACAATTTCATTTTATTTAAATTTTGACAGATTGTAGTCTTCATACATCTTTTTGAATCACAAATAAAATTTAAATATATATATGATGGTAATTTTACATGATAATGTAATATACTCGCGATTTGATTAATATGCAAATCCCAGAGAGGTGATTAGCACCGGTGTAATGAGACTGAGAATCCCAGGAGTCCGGGTCTAATTGAACTACACGGAATAAGTCTCAATCGATGATTTATTGATCGCACACGTACAAGTACGTTCTACACAATTTAATAGTAGCTAGGACATTTCAGTCACACGGACGCTGTATTTCATTACACCGGCAAATCCTCATTAAAAAGCATATCTACGAACATGACTTACAAATGCAAAGATCGTGCGATGTTTGTGCGGCAACCGTGCGAACGCTGTGCAGTAACCGTATAGCCATGTATTCTCAAAGCATTCGTGACAAATTTTGGACATGACCATTAACCAGGCTGAAAAGTTAAGAGCAGATTTGGATCGCACGATGTTCATGTGGCATTCGTACGACGTTTGTTCATACGGCGTCCGTAACCATTCGTAAGGATATTTTTGATCTGTCTTTAAAACAAAACAAGTTTTAGTCAAAAAGAAAAACATCTTCGTATGAACATTGTGACCATAGTTTATGGTTTATTAATACAACTTTTTACTGTTGTTGTTTATATTATGTTTTATAAACTCTTACAAAGCAAGGATCAAATATGAGACAAAAAGGATCAATTTTGATCCTTTTTAGGTATCAAATATGAGCTTACCCTTTAAGGATCAAAGTGATCCAAAAATAAGGATCACAATTCTTGATCCGAAAAAAGGATCAAATATTTCTTATAAAAAGATCTGCTTAAAAATATCTCACTGAAGTGACCCTAGCAGGGTTTGAACCCACGCTAGCTGCCACGCCGCACGTACACCATGTAATTACGAGACCATCGCTCTAACCACTCGGCCACGGTACAGGCAGTTGACAAGTGTGGTGAAATCATCGTATTTATACCATTGTATACATTCCCGGCTATGTAGTGGATATGGGGTGTACTGAAATATGAGACAAAAGACCACGTTAGATCCAAACGCGGTATCAAATATGAGCTTATCCTTTCCGTATCAAAGTAATCCAGAAATACGGATCAAAACTTTGATATTGGAATCAAAAAGGATCAAAATAAAATGAAAATGATAAAATAAAAATGATTCTGGTGAATTTGATCCATTTGTATATATTGATCCGAAAAAGGATCAAAAGTGACCCTTAAAGGATCAAAATAAAATGATCCGGAAAACTACTCGTATATTTGATCCCGGTCTTCTAAGAGTGTAGGGTTTGCGATTTTCTCGGAAAAGGAATTGTTCAAACCTGGTTGAAAAGATAACATATAATTATCCCCTTATCACTTGGGTGGTCAATATATTCTGTACAATATCGGCAAAGTAGTTTGGCGTTGAAACTCAGAAAATTTATTAATTTCTAAACACCCCAAAATAACCAAAATACAGAAAAACATGTAACAAATGGGATATTACATTTCAAAATAGCAATAATTCAATCAAATACCATATTTGCAATTCCTCACCAAAAATGGGAAAACCTACAAACTCACATTACTTTGCTGAAATAAATTGGGGGAAAAAGCTATTCGGTTACTATTTTATGGGCAAAATTAAAATGAAGAACACGCATTGTCAATCAACTAACAACTGGCATGACGTTTGACGTGTGCAACGGGTTAAGAGTGAATATGTTGAGCCTTTTTGGTTGTCTATGGCTGTATGAATTATTAAACCGAGGTTTTGAGTAAACGTCTGTACGAAAGAGTACCATGTTTGCTATCTGTCTAAGTGATTGTCAATTCTTGTTTAAAATAATTCGAAGTCATTGTCATGATAACATTAGTTGAATATGTTGGAACTTTAAGCTAATATAAACTGGCAGGTAGATGAAAACACAGGCATACTATACAACAAACCTCTTTCCAACAAAACAAATCAGTATGTAAAATAGGTTTTCAAAATAAGGTCTATTATGATAAACAATCTTGCAGATTCAGATCAAACAGTTTGCGAAAACAATAGCGATACAATATACCCGCATGTAGAACTTTTTGTTTAAAAAAAAAGCCATAAATGTAGTTTGCTACAAAAGATGACTAGTCCTTGTTTGGCCCCGAACTTGGGTTGCCAAGGGCTGTCAAAAATAATTGAATGAATCATTTAAATTCTTTAACCACCAGTCACATCAAACGCATCTAAATAACATTAAAGAAAACATTTGCCGTCGAAAAGTAGGAAGAGTAATGTCTCGAAAGAATGTTTTTATTTGAACAAGTGAGTCTTTAGACTAGTGATCTCTTTTTTCAGACTGACAAGCCCTTTTCAAGATATTTTTTTCTAATCGAGTAACGTGTTCGTTGTTCCATTTGGACTAGCGAGCCATAGGACAGGTGAGATGACCTCGCTGTTATTCTGCATAAATGAAGAAAGTCAGACAGAAAACAAGTGAGTGATAAATGTAAGCTGTGCCAGGTTACATGAATAGCAAATGCAGGGAGTGAAAGTAGAGATGAGCGAGTAAATTGATATGATAAAAGCAGGAATAAAAGAATAAATTGATACGATATTATCTTCTCTGATTTGAATACTTTTTGATACATTTAGATATAAACAAAAAAATAAGGTGTGTGTCTGTGAGAAAGATATGTCTTTAAACATTATTGCTATGTTGAAAATATATTGTATGATAAAAGAAGGTATCGGGACCTTCCCGTCATGCCTTGCTTCCAATGGGATATTTTGTACAGGTTGTCATCAATAGTTTAGTGTTAAAAGATGTCTGAATTGCAAAATTGGGATGATGTCTGCTAATTGTGCTATGTTTCATCACTAAAGATGTTCATGACAACCTGTATAAAATATCCAATTGAAAGCAAGGCATTGGAAGAAAGGACCTGCTAAATGATCAAGAAGTCTATGTACGCCAACACCTGTGATCCTGTTGTATGATAGCATATATTGCTAAATATAAATAATACCTACTGTATTTTCTTGTGCACACTACATGTACAAATAAAAAGCACGATGTTTTCCCTGAAAATTTGTATTATTGCCATGTGGTTGTGAGTTATTTCAAGCTATATAAGGAATGGTTACTTGTATAATATAAACAATGACATTTTTTTTTTTTAAATGCCATTATTTTAAGGCACAAAGTTAACCAAATAAATAGCACTTAACTTCAAGGTCACTTAAGCGAATGCATCAGTCAATCATTTATCGTTATCAAAATATTGTATAACTATAACAATCAAAGCATATAAATGCCAGGCCACGCTACTGGATTTCATTTCAAGTACAGAAGACGGGAAAAGTAAACATGACGAATGAAAACAAAAAATACAAAAATATAAGAAAAATACAATAAAAGCAGGGACCAGCAGGGAAATGATGTTGCATCAGTCAACAGTTTGAGCAGAGCCCCAGTGGTACTCATCTTTCACTTTCGTAAAGGATAGCAACTAGAAATGCCTAAAAGAAGAACGTGTAGGCACCAAAAACAATGTCCGTTCAGCTCGTATGAACCGTAAATGCAGCAAACTTAACTTTGCGCTACAGATGAAAATACATGCAAAGGTCGTATTTTGACGAAAAAGATTTTTGACAGATTCATAGTATTAAACTTTGTCTTAAAACACCTGCAAAGTTTCATTGCAAGAAAATGATTAGGAATATAAAATACATCTATATGTTCTATGGACCATCAACGGAAAACATACAGCTTACTGATCTTTAAATGTGTTTATCTCCGTTTCAACTTTTTCTCAAAGACGGACCATAAATTGGCTTCGGGAAGTCGAGTGAAGTTCAATGAGGTGTCATTTTAATCCATTTAACATGGTTTTTGCGAATATTGAAAACACGTGTAGTGAAATTGACAAGATTCATAATATTTAAACTCGGTCTAGTCAGCGACCTCATTATACGAATTCTAAAATCCAGTTTCGTTAAGAGTAAAGTTTCATTGCATTTACAGCTTGAGATGAATTGTCACCAATAGGGGATTAAAGAACGGATTCCATGATGAAAAAAATATGACTTAAAAACATTTTAAGAACAGGGCTTATAGAACTACGTTATTGTCAAATTTGAGGCTTTTGAATGGAAATTTGTATATAACTAGGCTCAAGGAAGACAACTTTTGTAAATTTGCTGATTTTTGATGAACTTAAACATGTTGAAATGGGGGTTTTAGAGTACGACAGAGGGAGTGAGAAAAAGGGGGGGTCCATATTTTTCATCGACACACCCCTTTCCTTGCTAATTAGAATAATTAAGCATTTTCGAGGGCGCTCTTCTAATTTGTTTTGCCCATAAAATCGTAACTGAACAACTTTTTTTTCAAATTTTATTTCAGGAATGTATTTGTACTTAAAAACTGCAATTATGAGCCAAATTTTATTGAAAAAATCCATTGGAGAGTGAGTTTTCAAATTTTTGGCGGGAAAATTTAGACGCGAAACGGCAAATTTTTTCTTGGCTGTTATTTTGAAACGGTTTGTCCAATTTACAATTTTTTCTTTGTTTTAGTTCTTTAGAAGTACTTAACCTGTAACCAGAGTTTCAACAAAAATCTTTTGACCACTAACGGGCATGTGGCTGACCCTGACCACTTAAGTGTTAAGAGCCGTACATCCCCACACCAACCTCTCTACTAAGTATCCCCATCCCACTCCGAACAGAGCTAAATCTTCATACATCCCAGTTGGGCTCTTTACGAGAATTCGAGTAGCAGTAGATGATGGCAAGCTCTCTGGTGAACTGTATGTTAATGTGGAATTTGCCACTCATGAATTTCAAGGATAAACCTATGGAACCATTCAGAGTTAGTTGTACATACCAGTCTGTCTCGAAGGGAATCGTCTCTGCTGTAAGGAAGTCTGGAAATTATTGAGAACACGTAGAGAAGATTTCCGATATTATTACAAAGAATAAAAAGTTCAAACTAAACGTTATCCTGCTTGCCCCAATTCTTGCTTGTGCGAGACATTTAATCCCTAAGTGGCCTTGTGCAAGACATTTAATCCCAATTGCTTTGTCTGCCCAAACGTTAACATTAATAATTACTGAGAGTTTTGTCTTTGAGTGCAACTGTACCTTATTACTGTTAAACAGTTGATCGTACTCTGGTTGAAGAAGTTTAGAGAGCTCTTTAATACAAACACTCGATCCCTGTAAGTACACTACATAAATGATTATTTATTTTTTGTTTATCTATGTATTCAATTATTACAAACTGTTCTTTACCATTTCAGTTTTCAATCGTGTATTTACATTTAGTATTGAACAGATTTTAAGGGTTGATAATAAAAAACGATTTGTTTTTTTGTCTTTTAGCAACCGCCTTTATTAAGCAATATTATTGTATATTTAACACGTATTGAATGAACAATATTTTACCTTAACATACATGTTTATAACAGACACTTTTTGCAAAAAGAAACATCACCATTACTGTCACTATTAATGTTGGCTTAAGATTTGTATATATAGCGGTCACGTGGTCATGGGAAATCAAAAACAAACTACGGTATGTTGGTATTCAACAGGGTGTTAAGAAACACATTATAATAGTAATTATTAAATTTAGTAAGTAATTATTAGTATTTAATATTCAATATGGTGGGCACATAAATCGCTACGTGGTAAGTTTAAAAATGATTCTTGCTGTGTATATAAATGTACTGAGATTGTTAAACCTGACTTTCAGCACTAAGTGAAAATTCACATACCTTGAAGTTTCGACAAGTTACACATGTCCTCATTCTTGACCTCCTATGACGTTAATGGCGCTAGTCGGAATCATCACAACATCACATAATTTCTTCTGATGAGGACATGTGTAACACGTCGAAAATTCAATGTATGTGAATATTCACTTGGTGCTGAAAGTCAGGTTTAAGCATCTCAGTAAATTTACCAGCACGTATGAACTTTTATTTGAATTCTTTGTAAATGTTATGTTCCTATCATAATATCAAGTTTTGACGTCATGAATATGATAATGCATTGAATACATGGTTAACGAAATGCATTGTGTTTTCAATTTTATTCATTGTTATTTTACCTGAAATAGAAATTAATATTGACATAATATATAACGTGTGAACAGGTCAGATAAACAAGTAAAGTAATTTCTTGCCGAAAATCTCTGAAGGTAATTGAAATAAAAATCAAAATTTTATCTATAGATAATTTACAATACGCTTGTTCAAGTCCTCAGTTTACGAATTTTACAAATTACTGTGTCTGTTTTTGTAAAATTACTATACCGCGCAAGTCAAAAAAAACTGCAATAATTAGATGGAAGCCATATTGTAAGAACAAAAGTAATTTCTAACAAATAATATTTCTAAATAGGTCATGAATAAAGCTTTCATACGGTGAAAGAATTGTGTAAATTGATCAAGGCATTGCAAAGATATCCTTATTTGAATAATATGGTATGAAAACAGTTCTGTCCAAATGAGCATACCTCGTCATACGAGTAAGTATCAATATTGAATTGAATTTCTTACCAACACCTCTTAAATAATAACACAAACCGATTACATTGCTCTAGTGAAAATCTCTTCTTAATCTATTAATTATTTACATATAAAAGATAGGCATTTTTCAGTGCAAAATGACATGTTTGAGGATACTGTCTTATAAGGGAGTGCTTATTAAGTAGTCACTGTTCAAAATGCCTCAAGATCAGTTTACAAACGAGCAACGTGCTCTTATTGCTGAGGTTTATTTTACCACCAAATCTCATACAGAAGTGAAACGAAGATTCAAACAGGGTGCATTCCCTCCATCGCGTGATGTGCATCCGCCATCTATAGAATTTAGGCCAAATTCAAAAGAACAGGCACAGTCCATAACCTAAAGAAAGAGAGACCTGGAAGACCGCGAACGGCAAAAAGCAGGAGAAACGTCGACCGCGCTCGTCAGACATTGGCAAGGGATCCAGAAGTGAGTCAGCGAAGAAATCCCCTGCCACATATGTCCCTGTCCACGTTCAACCAAAAATTAAGTATTCAGGGCCACCAAGCTCAAACGGCCCTTTTAAAGACACCCAAACACAAAAGAGAAAAGATAATGTCATAATTGTGTCCTCCATTATTAAAACATATGCACGACATTTGGACAGAACTGTTTTTATGCCTTCCTATTCAAATAAGTGTATCTCTTCGACGCCTTTATCAATTTTCCCCATTCTTTCACCATTTTAAAGGTAAATCTATGATCTATTTAGATATATACATCTCATGTTAATGATATCTCTTGTTCTTAAAATATGGGTTTCATTTAACTATTGCAGGTTTTTTTTGACTCACTCGGTATGTGTGGACTATAAGTCCTTTTCATTACGTTTCACCAGTCCATGTTAGCCAATTGTGAGCTCTATTCATATTTACAAGACATTTTTAGATAGGGGAATTTACGATCTTGTAAACCAATTACCAATTTTTGTAATCTTCTTAAAATTTACAATGGAAAATGTATGTGTTTATGAGACAAAATGTTCACCTAAGTAGTATTTAATGGTACGTCACCTCCGGATAAAGAATAATTCCAGGCTATTTCGAATTTTTTAAATCGTTAAAAAATGTCAGGCACTTAAAATTAATTATTTGTACAAGATGAAAAAGTTTGTTGACTGAACGATAACATTACTAACTTAAATACATTACAAGGTTTACCGAGGTGTGAATATTTTTAATTCTTTAGGCACATTCTGCCTGACTGTTGACCGCTGTTGTTCTCACCAAAACAATTATAGTACAAGGGTATCAGCGTCAGCGTGAGCAGAAGTTGTTAACAAAAACTACTGACTTTTTCTTTGTTTGAGATTAAGCAATTCGTAAACTATTCGTAAACCATGTATTTGAACAAGCCTACTGTTGTATATCAAAATGATGAGAGTCCTGGCTACTCATGTACCAAGTTTTGGTAAATTTTGTTTGAAAAGAAATGTGGTTTTACGTTAGTTGTGTGTACGGGGTTTTTCTTTTAATATATAAATTGGCACTATTTGTATCAATCTTGTGTTGGAGTATGATGAGATGGAAGCTGATTAGATTGAAGATTTTGTTCCAAAAGTATCTCAGTCACCAGGATGAGTATGAGTAAAATAGCATCTTGTTAAATGTTTATGTACATGTATTTAATATCATTATTATTTTGTTTCATTATTTTACTTTAAGGTCGCAGGTACAATGTCACTAACTAGCAAAATATAGATTATTGAAATCATGCACTCACATTATTATTATGTAATTTCCCGTTGATAGTTTAAACGAACTTAAGGTGTTTTTTGAAAATAAACCTGATAAAATCTGACTAAAACACTACGAAACGCACCTCTCTCCCTACCGATTTTTTCTGCCGCTAAATGTTCTTTGCGTACAGCGCTAAACAAGTTGGTGTACTTCTAAGTTCATCTTCTCTGCTTATTTTAGCGCAAAAATTTCGAACCTACCACCTTGGGGTCATGGGGGTTGCTGTAACTCCATGATTTTAAAAATGTACTTTAAAATCATTTATATTAGATATTCATTTCAAACTCGGTACTTAGGTAAAGCTAGTAATTTTCTACGATATTTAGCAAAACCCCGCACGAAACTCGGATATTCCTACTATTTTTAGAAAATTTTGATTTTTGTCTATATATTTTGACGTCATAGTGACGTCATACATTAACGGGTGACCTTAAATTTGGTATCAATAAAAAGAGGGGACTGATACCTATCCATTGGTACCACATACGGTGGTCTTGGGGACTCCGCTATAAAAAAATTGAGGGAGGGTTGCAACAACCCTCCTCCGTATAATGTGTTTGTGAAAATCGCTGCGTATAACAAAGGTTAATTTACAACTTACCTGTCAGATTCGGTGTTCTAGACCACCGCAATGCAAAATTTCTGACAGTATTTCTATCAAAAGGAACTAAAAGTGTTTTTTATATAATACCGTATATAGTCAAATTTTACCTATTTTCTTCAAGAAGACCTTACGTCCACTCTGAATGAGCATAAGGTATCTACATCTACGTCAATTCTTGAAAGACCATCAATTGATTGGTATCACTTCAAGTGTGCAAGAACATCACATCCGGTGCAGAAGAACATCTAAA
>JXSR01S014543.1:20199-32833 GCA_000969725.1 Ophiothrix spiculata | reverse complement strand
CAGACCGACCGACCCTCTCTGAAAAATGTTGTGGAGGGCAACCAAAGAATTTTTATTTTAAACTCATTGCTCCGTCTATTTCATCTTTTCATACATGCTAGACTAGTAGAGCAATCAAGTTTGAGCATTCTACAAAATATCATATTGTCAGTTACATAATCAAGTTTTTATCAATATCTTTTCCAAGATATACACTGAAAGGATAAAAATTAATCATTAGATTAAAAATATACTCATATTAAGAACTGGAACAGTAACCGGTTAGGCGTGTGGATTCTGCCATGGTCTATAGTGGTTATGATGGGGTATGCCTATGTGAATCCGGCAATGAGGACCTCAGTAATGACCACATGTGATGAACTGCGAGTGCCTGGCTTTGAAGATTCTGTATTTCAATGGCAAATACGGAAGCAGATCCAGCCGGCATTGACATAGCAAAGATCTATAAGAAAGAAGAGCAACTGTTTCCACCAGATGATGGACTTGAGTGCAAAGGTGTGCTACGAATGCGGCTGGTTGCCCCTATCAATGCCATCAATGCACTTTTGGAGGTCGATCACCTGCTTGGGATCTCATGCTGGCGGGCTTATTGGACCCCGTCCAGGCTAAATTGTCTCGCAAGCGTATCCTTGTTCTTCATGTTTCAATACGCCTGTTATCTAGTGGAAGTGATGAAGACTACTGACAAGTTCTTAAACAATGAGTCATACCTCCATTCTGCCTAATGGTACACGGTCCCCCTGGCTGTCTTGTACATGTTCTTGGCTGCTCTCTCCCATCCAGCCTTCGAAGGGTTCATATATACTCAACTTACTCAAGTCATCTGATTCGGCATGCGTTACCTATTCCTGTACAGCATAACGCTGCCATAGAAGTTGGTGTTGTAGGCAAGAAGGGCTTTAGCCAGATCCAGAGATGAGTACAATTGATTACTATACACTGTGTCACACCTCAAGAAATGACGCCATGACATTCAGAGCAGTGTCTTTTGGTCCCTTGTGTTTTCATGGACACTGAATGCCATAAAGTATCCACTACCATCACACACAGCATGCAACTTTAATCCACATTTGATCGGCTTTCCATTCATGACGAATTTCTTACAATTATTGCTTTGCTCCCCTTGTATCGTAACATGGCTTGTCAAGGGCAATGTTGCGAGTTGCATTTCAGTGAGGTAAGTGTGTATTTCTCATTGAACTGGTTAAGTAATCCAAGGTCAAATGGAGTGACAACCATGACAATGAGCAGATTATATACAGTGGAACCTCTTTAACATGAAATCTATTAACAACCAAATCCTGATAACACAAACTAAATTTTCAAATCCCTGGCACTGAATTTGTATGTAATTAATAATGGCTAACACAAAGTCCTGATAACACAAACTAAATTTTCAAGTTCCTGACACTGAATTTGTATGTAATTAATAATGGCTAACACAAAGTCCTGATAACACAAACTAAAGATTTGTGTTAAAGAGGTTCCACTGTACTATCAATCATAAAAAAGTACCATAGATGCTGCAAAGTTTCTTCAAATATTCCGCGTCAGGAACCGGTTTTCTTTGCGGACCACTCAAGTATTTACTGATTCCAGGGTGAGAATCTTGGGATGTTACTGTCTTCAAGAATTTCTGCAAGAAATTGAAATGGCAAGAGTAAGAAACACTAAAAGATATTGCATCGAATGAGGTTTCAGGAAGGGATGGGTGCCCCCAGCTAGCACCCCCTTAGGGCATGTTCACATGGAAGAATTTGGTCATGACTATATTCTCCCTCGTGAGCTGCTTACGAGCAAATTGCTAGTGTGAACGCAATTTTAGAAAGTGTCTCGCTCGTGACTGAAAGTGACGCGCCACTAATTTTAACGTGCAAGTCGTGTCCCAGTGTGAACACAATTGCTAAGTTGTCTCGCTCTAGAGCCGGTCATGACTAGTCCTGACTATTATGTGTGAACACAACCTTATTTTACATAGCCATACCTGGCTTTTAAGGGGGCACCAAAATACATTGCATGTTATAAGTATGACTATTATGAATTTGAGCATTGTGTCTAGGAGTGGCTGGATATGGTGAATTTTAGGTTTAAATAATTAAAATACCTCTACCTCTTTCAAGAGCCTGCAAAAGGACTGCCACCCCCAGATTGCTTTCTTCATTTGAATATGCCAAAATGCCTCTTCTCTCTTTATTGAAAATTCCTGGATCAAATCCTGAACATTATGTCCTACAAGGAAATTTGATTGTGCACATTTTGTATTCACATGTCTAAAATCATTGATTTTCAAAACGGGGTGCTTTCCAAAACAAAAACCATTTAGGGGTGTTTTAGAAGATATTCAAATTTTTTATTCAAAATTGTGGTAAATCCTTGATCATGGGTATTTTTTGATAAAACGCTATAACTTGTTTAGAGGGTGTTTTGAAAACCTTCATTAACATCAACATACCTGAGTGCCCCCTCCCCTGATTGATCTGTAAACTCAAGCTTAGTGAAATAAACCAATGATCACAACATTGTATAAATCAGTATATTAAGGCAAAATCATATTGATTTTTGGGATAAGACCCGGGGACCACTCAAGTATAATGCTGCAGGCACAGCGTGGCCAAGAAAAAGGTGAATTAGAGTTGTTTAGGGTATCAAAAGCAGTCATCTTCAAGAAATAGAGTACATTTTCAAAAGGTAACGGTAAAATCTCCATTTAGAGTATAATTAGGGGGAAAATTGTTTATTTTTGCTTATTTCGGCTTCAGAAAAAAATCACCGTTTGGGGTGTTTCGAAAAACTGTGGTCATGCTATGCCTGAGTTATACTTGAGTGCACCCCTGGGGGATAAGATCAGCACCAACCAAACTAATCAAGGACAAACCATCCAGAGAGAGAAGAGGACACAACAAACAATTGGTTTTGTATACAACACACACCTGAACTTTGGAACTCACTTCCGCAAAGCAATCATCCAAATTGTGACTTAATTTCACCTGACCTATAAATAAACTAGCCCCAACACAACTTCTACCAACGTATGGCATTGACTAAAGTCACCTCTGGCAAAAAATCCTTTTTGGATTGACTCAGAGGGAACTTCAATGAAGTAACAAGGTGATAGGCAAGCAGTGTATAAAAAAACCTTACCTTAATGTTAGGGAACTCCTCCATCAGCTCAAATTCTGACTCAGAAACCCATGTCAGGGCATCCAAGAAAACCAAGTCGCACATGGTCAGACTATCGCCTACTAAGTAGCCACTACCTGATGTTTCAATCTCCTGCAGAACAAACAAACAAAAACAAGCCACACATGGTCAGACTATTATAGATACTTCCTGAAGTTTTGATATTTTGCATGATGAGCAAATAAACAAATTGAACAAAAATGTCTATTGAAATATGGTAAATCGTGGGGTATATGACTAGAGCAGGGGTTCTCATTTAGTCCTTACAATGCGCCACATAAATGAGAAAATTGTAGGGAAAGCGCCAAACTTGCCTATTTCTCAGCGCATTTCTAATGTATTTCTTTGTTTTCAGAGAGCGTCAAAGCGCAAATCAATACTTGTTTAAAGCATCAAAATTTGAGAATATCTGGCCTAGAGGTTGTCAGCACAATGAACAGCAGGCGGCACATGTCACAATTTACCAGATTTAGGTACAAGGAATTATAAAGTCAAGTTTAGGACACATTTTTCTATTTAGTCATGAATATTCAATTTATTACAAATGTCATTTTTTTTCTTTCCTCAATTTTTTTTTTACAATTAGTAATATAAGGGACCTCAGGCCTTACCATATTTACCAGGAGTCGTAGTACCCGTACCATTTAACTTTCCTTCTAATACCCCTGATTTTCATCATCAGGCATCTTTTATTGCATAAACTGGAATTAATCTTATATGAAGCTTAAGACTAATTGCATTAAAAATATTCAGTACCTTTTTTGAAGAGCATCACTCTATAGTTTGTTATCTTCAACATATATCCATAATTTGACCCTTTTCTTGATTATCATGTACATATCATTACCTTTTTCTTGGTCTACCAAACATTTGGTGACTTAATCCTTCTTATGTATATATCTCAAGCTCTTTTAATGAGCTACCAAATATGTGATAGCTTACCCCGAAAGGGGGACTTTGCAGATGATATCAATTTTGATTTTATCTGTTACAGCATTTTTTAAGCTTTAAAATGACACCTTACTTGTTAAAATTGATCAAGGCTATCAAATTTTACAACAGAAAATCTGTTGGAAATTCTTATTATTTTCTTTATTTTTTGCTTCCTATTTTCACCAGTTTCTTGAAAAGTGTTCTGTAGCAAAGTCCCCCTTTTCAGGGTGAGCCATCACAAATTTGGTTCAATCAGTTTTTGTTTACTAGATTAATTCAAAAGCATTTTTCGACAACAGGCATTGGAATTTATCTAACAACAAAAACTAATAATTGCACCAAATATTTGGCCATATAAAAGTACATCTGGGTTTAAATAAGGCCAAAAAAACAAATTGTTTGTTTGCCCTCCAGTGAAAAAATTGAAATTTTGGGTCGGTCAGTCGGTTGATCTTTTTTTCTTCTTTTTTTTAAAACTCTTCACATATCTTTTAAAGAATGATGTCATTCCATGGACTTTATCGTGAATACCATGAAATGCAGGGCTTAATCAAAGATTGTGGGTCATTATTTACAGCATGGGTTCTCCACTTGTCCTTACAATGTGCCACATAATGAAAAAAATTGTAGGGGAATGTGCCAAACTTGCCTATTCCTCAGTGAATTCCTAATGTATTTCATTGTTTTTAGAGAGTGTCAAAGCGCCAATCAGTACTTGTCAAAGAGCCAAATTTGGTGCACGCGCCGCTACTTGAGAATCCCTGATTTAGAGGAAATAAGCATTTCATACTACTAAATGTGACTTTATACTGCTAAATTTTATGTTTTCCATCGAAAATATTGAGTTGTCATATTTTACATGTTTGAAGAAAAAAACTAAAATACCCGACCCAAATTTTTGGCATTTAAGGGTCAGTCACGGAGGGCAAACAAACATTATTTTAGGCCTAATAGGCATACCTTGTCAAAAACTGGAAAGTATCTGTCTCTCAGCTTTTGAAGAGCCTCCATCCATGGCTTGTCATCTCCTGTAGATAATCGTAGTTTGAAGCCTTTCATGATGATCCAGTACATATCGCGAGCCCCGTCAGAGAGCATCTCGACCCTGAAGCAAGAACACAATATATATACTTTGTTGTTATTAGGTGTGGTGCTACTTATTTATCAAGTTAACTTTTAGCATGTTTCTATCAGTCATCCAGCAAATTATCAACCAAATTTTTGCTTCAACCAACTTGGTGGGTGATCTGTCAACTGACCTGTTTCTATTAGTATGAAACAGTGCAGACTTCTTACTTGAAACATTTTAACTTGTCAAAGGTGGATAATGGAGGAAGACCTTGCACCAGTGTAATCCTAAAACCTGAACTCATATTTTTATCACCACCAACCAATTCAATGATCAACCCTACCTTAATATGAACTAACGCCCTGCGGGGCAGGTTTTTTCTCACCCCGACCCCGTCGTTCCCCGAAAATTTATTTCCCGACCGGACCGACCCGATAAAAATTTAGCTTGCCCCGACCGACCCCGACCCGAAAGGATTTTTTCTAGACCGGACCGACCCGGACCGGTAGTTTTTCATGATTTCCCGGTCAAGATGGATATTTTTCCCCGACCCCGAGTTACCCCGAATTTCAAGTCATTAAAATTGTGTTTAAAAATGATTACGATTTCACCTAAAACCAATTAAGAAAAAAATGACTCAATTTAAGACAAATGACCTTATTTAGGACCTCACGAAAAATGTTCACATGATTTTATGGTCCGATTTTTATCATAGATCATTCTCTTAGCGCGCAGGGAATTTATGTGATTGTTTATAAGAAGCAAATGCTTGTTGACGTCACAAGTCTAAATGTGCTTTATTCGGTAAAGTGGTAAAGGAAAAATTAGAGTTTCAACTCAAAACATCGTGGCAAAAATTGTAATTAATATTTATAGATTGGAAGGCGTGGGATCATATAATGATCCCCAAGAGCTCAACCTGAAGTAGTATACTTTTTTATATCAATGAACAGCGTAACATTTCAGGTACATGAAATGCAAGGCAATGACAAATGACAGATCAGCAACTAATGCAAAGTACAAACGATTAAATGGACATGAAAGTGCAATTAAAAAAATGACATTATAGACACAGCGATTAATTGTTGCTCCATTTTATTTTTACCCCGAACGAGCTTTTGCATTTCCCGGAACGAACGTAAACTTTCCCCGACCCCGAGTAAAAATTCCCCGACCCGGTCGACCCCGGTAATATTTTTCCCGGACCGTACCGAACCCGAAAAAAGCTCAACAAAATTTCCCGACCCGGTTTCGGTCCGGTCCGGTCCGGTCCGGTCCGGGAAAATTCGGGGTTTCGGGTTTCCCCGCAGGGCCTTAATATGAACACCCAAATAGTTCATCCACTCAATGTCCAGTTTAAACGAAAAAAGGTCATCTTGGGCCTTAATGACTTTATATTTGCCATGGAACAGAATTTGTACTCGAAAATGTATGGCAAGGATTTCTTCCCCCAATTACACTGAAGGAAGCAAATCATGTCCCAAGTATGGGAACTACATTTGCACAGTTCTATCATTTGCAGGAGACTTTATAATTCTATGGACAGAAGTTCTTTTGAACTCGCATTTAGTGCCATGAATAATGCATGGTAATGAATAGGAGGTTGGAAATAATGATTTGAGTTACAGGGTGTTAAGGGAAAAAATTAGGCTGATTGACAAGGATAAACCAAGCAAGGCTCTGATGAAGCTTGATTCCATTGGGATCAGAGATATTTCTTTATTCAGTTTTAATTGCAAGAGAAATACCAGAGTACCTGGAGAAAAACCTTCGTTGGTGCAAAATGTTATTGTTTTTTAATATTGAATTGAATTCAAAGAATGAATGCAAAATATAGCATTTACCCGACTTGGGCTGCAATCATAAATTAACATTGAAATTTGCCGACATGCAATTTATTTCTATTGATCATGTCACAATTGTGTATGCAACAGTGAGACAAAAAATTTGAAACAATAAGACATTTTCCAATACTCCCTTTCAGAAATTGAGACATTCCCATCCCCAATAGCGATGCTACACAGCTCAAACACCCTTGCATGTTTATTGCAATTACATTGCATTTTAGATAAATTTTTACCCATAACCAAAAAGGCGCAGGTGCAGTGAGTGTTCATTCGCAGATGTTGGTAAAAAGTTACCCCGAACGCGATGAACAATAAGGGTGTGTGAATTGTGCAACTTCTATTACAAATACCAATGGAATAAAAAGCAATTTATGCTTTAGATCAAAAGACATTCACTCGCCCGAGAGACATTAGCTCTTGATATTCGCTCCAACTTATTCGCTCAAATTAAGAGTGAATGATACTTACAGTGCTTAGAAATTGGTTTAATAGATGTAAACATCGATTAAGCAAACACCAACATCAATATAACTAATATTTAAGTATTGTAAGCAAAATTTTCTTTTTATTCGAGGTAAAATGTCAGAGCGAATACTGCGAGCGAATGTCTTTGGACGTCAAGGCTTAGTATTCATAAGTTTACAAATTATATACCTGGCTGTTTCTTCAGGTGTTTTGCCGTGCCATCCTTGTTTGCGACAGATGTAACGAAGAATAGATAAAGACTGTGACAGATACAAGCCGTCGATTTCTAGTAATGGTACCTGTCCAAATAACGATTTACCACCTGGAAGAAAATAATATGCATATAATAAAGTCTAAGATTATGACAAGAAGGTAAATGGTAACCAAGGAATTTATAAGAGGAAGCTGCACTCGTCGCAAGCCTAATGTTACGGATGGAGTTGAGTTAATGTACCTCTGCATGTGTTGTAAAAATGTCTGATAGCATTGCATAGGTCTAGAGGTGGTTTCAGAGTAGCTGTTGTTGCGGCAGACGACCAAGCTTGTAGTTGCGGCAGACGATGAAGCATTTACAATTTTCAGTTGTCGTAATGTAGCATGACACATTTGCATATTTGAAAGAAAAGTTAAATTTATTCAAACTCAAAAAATGTGTCGTTGCGACCACCACGACAAGGTTACCAATATATCGGCTTTTCACAAAACTTTTCTGATGCGATAAGGTCGAGTTTGCACATTTAAAATTTTTGTTGTCGTATGACCACCAAAACGGACACTCTGAAACCAGCTTAAATTTGTAAATATGGCTATATGCAGTATGAGTATTTCATTTCACCTGCAAATGTTATCCAAATTTCCAGTAACATCTTTTCCAACACGTGTTCAGCTAGATACATCCCAGGGGCACCTAACTTTGATTTTGTTATGGGTGTACTACCCTGAATTCCAAACCTTGGGTCTGGTGAACTGAGAATTTACTCTGAAAAGAGGTTCAAGAGAACTGTTTAAGTGACAAAGAAATTTACCCTTGAAAGCTAATTTTCTGGGTAAATAAAAAAGTGCACTATGCCTCTCCTGACTTGTAATTTACGCGGCCTCAGCACACTTTACAGAGCATACATACAATTAGTTCTAATCATTGGGTTAAATCACTACCTGGACTCCCTGGGGCCAAAGGGCTTACTGTGGCCTACATTATTGGTGCAACCCTAGCTTGAGCAATTCCCACACTCAGCTCCAGCTGGACTCGAACAAGAAACGATCAATCAATACAGCCCATGTTTAACAGTCTGAAAACTAACTAACTGAGCTAGTGAGAACTATATTAGCTCCTGAACCAAAAATTTCAAAACCTTACTTGAAACAGGGGATCTTTAGAACTTAACTTTCAAAAAATGGCTTAATTAGGAGCTGAAGAATGTGCTTAAATAAAAATGAGGTCTAGGGAGCGGCAGAAAGGGTGTGGACAGAGGGTACTGAGAGCCCCACATATCTGTACCGCCTTTCTATGTCAGTGCCTTAACCGGGAGATACACCAATTCCTAGTGATTTCCATTTCAAAGAGCCACATGGCACACCCAGATTATCTTACCACCAGGAGTGACAATCAAGATAGCAGCCTGTAGGATTAACACTGTTGCCAAGATGTGTGTCGATTTCCCTTTTAAATTCTTTAATGGTAACATAAATCTAGACATTGAATTACAAACGTTCATCGCCACTTCTAAAAAGTCCTCATAACAAACTGTGTGGAACCTAGATGTTTTAAAATCTTGTGAGGTATTTAGGGATGATTAACTGAAATTCTGATCATTACCACTGTTGCCAAGATGTGCGCCGATCTCCCTTTTTAAATTCCTTGACGGTAACATAATAAATCTAGACATTGAATTACAAACGTTCATCTCCACTTCTAAAATGTCCTCATAACAAACTGTGTGGAACCTAGATGTTTTAAATTCTTGTGAGGTATTTAAGGATGATTAATTGAAATTCTAGGTACATCTTTTGAAGGGATTTTCACAGAGATGCAAAATCTTCATTGAGTTTCTTAAAAATTTAGTATTTGGTAGATTTATTTGTGCTAACTTGGCTAATAACGAATCAAAAATAAAAATATATAGGTCACTGTGCTTGTTTTTGAGATAAAGCCATTTCAATAAGTACATATTTTCCCCAAAAAACAACCAATTCACCACACAAAGTATAAGGAAAGCTCAAAAAGTCGTCATCATGTGCTTGTAAAATAGTAAATGCTCCATTGATTTTTGAATTTTTACATCATGTTAAAGCATTTTTTGCGTACTTCAAAGTACTGAAATAAAAAAGAGGTTCACCGTGTTAGTTTTCAAGAAAAAAGACAAAAATGGACATTTTTCAATAAAATGTAATTACTTTGATGACACATCTGCGTCTGCATATAATATATTACGCAACGATGCGGCGCATAATTAAACAAATGCGTCAGTAAAGCATGCGTCCAGTGTGCATTGAAATTTGCACGTGCAAAACGGATATAATTTGTTTTTACTATTTATGAAAAAACATTATCCCGCAGTTGTAAGCAACTGCATCTCTGAGAAAACCCCTTGAACTGTCGATTTGGCTATTTGACGATTAAATCATCCACACTTAACTAGTCAAGCACCTAATTTGTGTTCCATTTATACAATTTGAAAAGACATTCAATGCCTACGGGTGTACTTCATGCCATTCAAAATACTGTAAGTGGACCACCTGTGCTAAATATTTGATGATTTATTATTGTCGAATAGCCAAACCGATAGGGATGAAACACTAAAATCAACCTCGTTATCCTGTTCTGAGCAGTCAAACGGCGGTTGAGTTTTGACGTGATCACTAATAGTCCCAGCTCTACTACTAACATTTAACTTACTGGCCTTTATTTTGGTAAAATCCTCCTTTGTCTCTATGAATGATTCTTCAAACTGTTAAGAACCAATAGAAAAGAAACAGAAAAATTTAATAGTTACATCTCACAAAGTGCAGATTAACAAAATACTTGGATGGGAAATTAATGAAGCTTCATCCGAATTAATATATTAGGCATTAATTCAAAGAGGAGCACTGTGGCACAGTGGTTAGAGCATTGGACTCATAATCGAGGGTTGTGGGTTCAAGCCCCGGCCTGGTCACTGCAGTGTTGAGTCCTTGAGCAAGATTCTTTGTCCACATTGTTCCTCCCAACCCAGGTGACAGAAATGGGTACCAGTATGTAAAAGTACTGGGAAGGTAAATCAGACTCGTTTGTGTGGGAGGAGTGGCGTACCCCCACAAACATATACAGTAGTGGAGTCTGGCCTAAACGCTAAGGAAATGGAGATGGGCACCACGGCCGTTAGCAAACAAGCTTCGGTTTCGACTTTACCTTACCTTAATTCAAAGAGAAAAACATTAATATCACTGACAAAAACTTGATGAAAAGTTCAAATTACCGTTTTCTACCTCACCTACTTTTCAAACAAATAAGTTCGTCTGCCGTCATTCACACCTGTTTTTAAAGCTTTTACAACTGGTTCACAACAATGAAAAAGTTACAAAAAATCAATATTATATCATCCATTGTCGTCCATAAAAAGAACTTAAGGTACACTATTATGAGTAAGTCCACGTCTTAAATGTGTCATTACAGCTTATAACCAATTTTGTTTTTTCCAGTAAAAACCAACTCTTTGATGTCAACTTTATGTCAACACATGTCGATATCGACAAAGAATTATTGCAACATATCGACAAGAAATAACAGCCCCAACAACACCCTTAGTTAATGCTAACAATGTCACTTGATTACTATCATTCATTTTCAAGTTATGAGCTTTTCACACTTTTAAAAATCTCTATAGACTATTATGTACTATGTTTTAATTAGTGTTGGGACAGCAATTAGAAAATGACACATTTTCTCATTTTTCTCAAAATTCCAACATTTGTAAGAATGGTTTGAGATTCGTAACATATACATGTCAATGATTCTTATTAGCTAAAATTAAGAATTTTGATCGAGGTGAAATCTTGTTCTCATTGATCAAATTGCCATTTCTTCAATGATAGTAAGGAGAATTAACCATAGATTGTTCTTTCAACCAATCAGAATTCTCATAATATCATCTGTCGGCGGCCATAAATGACCAGCTTTCATGCATAGTCATGTGACGGCTCTCGACTAATCAAAAACTTGGTAACTAAACAAGTATGATATAAAATTGGATGGATTGAGCATGATACAAAAAGATATTGGTCGAGCTATGAGTGTAACGAAATATCGTGCGAGACGCGCAGCGTCGAGCTCGATATTTCTAAAACTCATAGCGAGATCAATATCTTTGAGTATCATGCGAAAAAATCCATCAAATTTTATCATTATTATGTTCAAAATCTGATATTTTGTTTTCTGTCCGATATCCCTGTCCGATTTTTTTGGAAATCGGTCAGCTCAGAACATAATAATGTGTGAAATGTGGATCATGAATTGTCCCTTTAAGTGAAAAATATATCATCTCTGGTCAAATTCATCAGAAACTCCTCTCATATTGTAAGCGCACACAAATGTCCTACTTTTTAAAGACTAGGCCTATTTTTTAATATACTTCCACCCTCATTACCTCAATTTCGGCCGCTCCTAACGCAATCCGAATGACTTCAGAGAGTCCCCGACCATTGGTGTAGTGTAATCTAACAGCCATGTTGAACAATCCAAAGTTCTGCAAATTGTGTACAAAAGCAACAGTATATTATTGACTTTACAGACAAGGCCAAATAAAAAAAATAGTTTAGCCCAAAAGCTACTGCGTGTATTCACATTCAAAATAACAGCTATAACAGACCACATTCGCCCTATACAAGTACCGTATTTGAGAATGTCTTCTAACATGTAAGGCATGTAATATATTTGGTTTTAAGTGTGAAAAATCAGCAATTAAAGGGACAGGCCTAGATTCTTCCCACTAATTTTTTACCTGCATATTTTTTTACTTGAATCGATAGAACATGTTTATAGCAATATAACCTACAGGTGGTTTTCCATGATTTTGAGGAATATTGGAGAAAATTGCAATTCTTTACCTACTTTAATTTGTGTCGCCGGCGACAAAAAGTGGTGTGAAAACAGTGTTTCTAGTTT
>JXSR01S014542.1:18221-29444 GCA_000969725.1 Ophiothrix spiculata | reverse complement strand
CCGATTGGCTTGATTTGAGCCAGTAACTATTGCCCTCTCAAAACGAGATCGGTATATAAAACAAATATTTACTGCTCTTTCATTCTGGCAATAGTAAAAACTATTTCCTCTTAATAATCTTGAGGCTACAGATCATACTTTTTCCCTCGACTTTCGGTCTCGGGAAATAGTATATAGTCTCAAGATTACTTCAGGCCAACAGTCATTACTATTGCCCTCCAGAGTGGTCAATATGTGTATATTATTACACTTAAAGGAGCTTGTTCCGATTTTTCAAAAGATAGTTTTCAATGTCATATGAAAGAAGACCACTCAAATGGTCAAAGTTTCAAATTTCAGCTGAATTGGTTAAACTGTTTTGATTTTATGGACAATTTTGTATTTCAGCGCTGGCTATACGTTTCTGTGTAAATTTAATTATGGTTACCATAATTAGACACATTTTCATATATATCTCCAAAATGGAACATACCTGAGCAGTGAAATTCTACATTGGTTATGAGAAAAATATGAGCAACATTTTGGTACCAACATCTCAAAAAGTTTGAAAAAGGTTGAGGCAATTGGACCATGCTCCTTTAATGGAATCCGTTTGTATGGAAAATATAGCCAAAAATAAAAACAAATTCTTTAAAATTTAGGAACATACATTTTTTATTGTTGTTGTCGTTAACTTATTTTGAATTTAAAAAGCTATACGGTCGCAATATCGTAAATCGCTGCACGTAGTGACGCTAGTGGCAAATTTACCAGGTTTTTAAACCATAAAGGTGGAATAGGACATTAAATTATATTTATATAGAAATAATACGGGATTATGTTTTATTTTGATTTAATGCAAATTATTTAGTTTAGAAATAGTTGTGAATGTGTAGAAAAAATCAGCACCACAGAACATTTTATAATGAAATTAAAGTTGGAACAAATATGCGTGTCTCTAGAAATACTCGGTCAAGGTCGGCAAAAACATTACAAAATATCGCATGATATATCGGAAAAACAAGCCGGTCACCATATTGTTTCTGTGATGATTTCTGAAAGGTTTGCTTCAAAAACTTGAAAACAAAGTTAAATCTAGAATGCTTGAAAAACTAATTACAGAGATACAGAGTGTATTCAGACCCCTACTTTACGTGTAAAAGTATGGGAACGTTAATTGGGATAGTGCACCCATAAACGTTTCTAACACTTAGGTGGTCAAGGGGGTCCATATTGACCCAACAATTATTTGTTGTTGTTTTTTCACAAACACACGAAGTAATTTTTCATCGCCCATCCTAGTAATTGTCTAACTTAAAGATACGCGTCATTGGAAGGTAAAAAGTTCAAATCGACCCTCTCCCTCTCATGATAAGTAGCATAAAGAATGCATTTGTACTTACATCGTCCAAAATTGTATTGAAAATTTTACTTGGGAAGTGCGCTTTTGAATATTTTGCGGGAGATATTTGCCCAAAAACAATAAAATTGTTTTTAGCAGTTATTTTGAAACCGTTTGTATGATTTTCTTTCTATGATTTTCTTTTTATTTGATTTTTTTTTGGGATTTTGGAAAATGTCTTCGGGAAAGCGCTTTTCTGTTATTGGGTCAATATGGACCCCTACACCCAACCCCACCCCTTGACCACTGGTATGTGCCAGTCTATGGCCAAATATAATTTAATCTAATGTAATTGTGTTCGACAAGAGTAAAACACCATCATTAACTCTATCACTTTAAGAGTAACATATACTAGTATTTTATTTTGGTTTTTAAATATTAGATTTCGCATTCACATGATGATCAGTTCATGAGATTACTAACTGATAGTAAAGTTTAAAAGGTTAATTAGAATAGTTCTTTATTTTTATTACAGCTTACATAAAGTATAAACCTGTTTATTTCTAACATTCACGACATACCTAACCCTTAATCGTAGCTGACTAGATGATGAACAAAACTAAGTTGAAGGACACTGACCTTGATGAATCGTAACTTGATCATGAATACAGACTTTGCCTAACCATGCTGCGATGAGGTACTGCTTGCCAGCTTTGCTTTATGATTCCCATTTCAACCTTGATATTTACTAATGTTCTACTAAGGTCGGTGTTTGGTTTTCATTATTAAAGCACAGGGCATATAATGCAACAACATATTCCTACTGAAATCCGTAAATTAAATTTAGCCGATAGCAGCACATTATAAATTCAATTAACGGGCCGGCTGCAGCTATTCTGCACATGCAAACAAATTCAGTTACAAGAATATTTTATGCGATTAATACTTAGGAAACTAACTTTAAACAAGTTTATAAACAAATGTGATATCTATTATATATGTACATGCAAGTTACATTCTTCGTTGTTCATGTCTGGCATAAATATTATTAGTTATTCCCTGTTTGTTCATGCAATACGAGAAAATATTAATGGTTTGGGTTCGAGCCGAGTGTGATACGAATGTGATATCCATTAATATTTTTCGTATTGCATGAGAACAAACAGGGGATAACGAATTTTTCCAAATACTAGGAAAAATGCATGGCAAATTGTTATTTTTATATTTTTATAATATTGCAATGAATTTTAAATTTGTAATTTTTCCGGGTTTGATTGAGGGCTATGCGCGTCGTTTCTATCGTCATCGCGTAGGACAACGCGCGGCTGTTAGTCTCGCACGCACAACAGCTGCGCGCGCTTTGTAATACAGCTATCATGTTCCGAAAGCGATACGAGTTAGACTGGTGAAAGAGCTGTATGATACGAGTTTTCGTATCACATGGAGGATTTCGTATCATATAGAACTCTGAAGTTATGATACGATACGGAAATATCATTTTCAGTTATTAACCAATGAAATTGTTGTATTTTTATCTACTGAGTGATAATATTATTAATAGTAGCATTGCATACATTTAATTTGATTAAAAAGAATCCAAGCTCCTATAATCTGTATTGGTATTTCAGGCTCTAGATACGGAAAATCGAAAGTAGCAGCTGTGTTTAATTGCTATGTCTGGGATTGAGGCGATGAAAACGATAAAATAAATAAATGTTCCACTTATAGCTCTTTTTCCAATTGAATATCGGCTAATAGCGTTTGTTACATTCATAACATTACTAATAAAATACGGTCAGCTGCCTTTACGATGATGGTTGGGAGAGTGGTTGAAAGCAGGTCATGGGATGTCCATCAATATAGATCCAACAATATAGATCCAACTTATGATACGTGCGTGCGCGTTGACTTAATTGGCAGGACGCGCAGGTATAACGCGCAAGCGTAAACGTATACGCGCAGATGAATACGTGTCATCGTGGGGACACAATCTCTACTCCTGTAATGTACATCGATGGCATCATTCTAAGCTCCCATAGAGATTGCACAAGTGACGCTTCAATGCATATGTTGAGTCGATCAAATTATAAATGACAAACAAGAATAAATTATGTCTGTGGATAATATTTATTTGAAACATTCTCAATTCTCGTTTGGTCTCATTTGAAAGAAGGGATTGCTATTAATTGATTGCTGAGTCCTGAAAATCAGATTAACATTAATACCTTGAGCTATATAATGTATTATGAAAGCATGTAACGATCAAATAAACTGTAACAAGCAAAACTTTACCAAAATCAAAATGTAACAAAATAGTTACATTTTGCGTGTCTACAAAATATTTTGAAACAGTTCAACTGTTTGGTACCTCATTTTGGTACCTCACAAAGGGACAACTATCTCTGTATTATTCATGATCGATTTAAAATCAAATGTGCTTTCACCATCTTCACATGCAGACTTAAAAGTCACCTTGATTCCATCTTCGTTAATGTTACCGAAGTTTCCGATAACAAAACGGATATGACTGGAGGATGTTCAACTCCAGTTGCTCATTTCCAATTTCCTTGCTTCATAGGAGCCTGGCAATTGGAATGTGACCGTTCATGTTGAACAAACTGTAAATGCAGATTTAAAAAAATTCAGATTCACAATCAAAACACGTGCTTCGTAAAAAAACACCTATTGCATAAAGTGTAGTACAATAGTTTAAACGGCTACAGTCCCTAAAAACGTCTCGCTCGGCTGAATGTCATGTTTACCAAGTTTTTACCAATCAGAATATCACAATTTTTGGCGTACATATTGAATAGAGTCTCTAGTTTATACATGGAACTTTACTAGTGATTCCACGTCCATTATTAAGGTCAAAATAACGCCTAAAGACTACTTCGAAAAAGCTGACCCTTTTTCGCCGAAACCTCATAATTTCATGATGTTTGAACAATTCGACTGGTATCAAAGTTTGACAGATTGTAGGCTTCATATTTTTATTGAATTACAAACAATATTTTATAAATATGCTGAGTTGATTTTGAATGATAATGTAACAAACCCGCGTTGTTTTGCCCAAAAATCCGGACGTAAATTACGACTCTGGGTTCACCCTGTTTGAGCTGTGAATTGCCTGTTTTAAGTATAGATATTATCTATATTTTGTCTGATATACGCATTCGCATAATTTACTTACAAATTGAGCATTCCAATGAGGCAAATTTTTAAATTTTTATGTAAACAAAAGAAAAATACGGCATTCTAATGTTTATGTTTTAGATTTTAGTTCAAGATCTCAACACTGCCTTAATAATTTAGATCAGCAGTAGATCCCTCGCTTCGTAAAGCACGGTTCCCAATTCATGACGAAAGGTTTTGAGTCATACGAAAGTGCTTGTCGCAATTGTCTTGTATCATGATGCAGAAAAATATTGAGTCATAATTCAATGATAGATGAAGTATAGTGTATTGAATGATGCAAAAAAAAAATGCGTCAGGGCCTCTATCATTATAAAGACTACTTCAAAGGAGGTAGTTATGCGTTTCTCCTAATATTTTAGCACCATGACTCAAAATACTTTTCGTCATGGTTCTTGCGTCAAAGCTTTCCGAATGTCGGGAGATATCCCGTCATGAACTGGGAACGATGCCTAATGCATGACTAACCCCTGCCATAATCCATGATTCGAGTCCCAGCAAAGGCAGTGGAAACTTTTTGTCTTGTCATGATTAAAACATAGTTAGGATTCACATTTTCCTGAGCCGATGGATTCCCTTTACCCTTAAACGAAAAATATTATTATATTGGTTTGCTATGGCGAGCCATACAAACAAACGTCAGCAAATTTTCAAAAGTTACTGTTGATTGTTGTACAATATGTTACACTCTATTCCACGAAAACAAGTAATCAATTAGAAGAGATACTTTTACAATACATGATCTTTTTTGTTTATTGTCCACTAGATTTTCATGAATTTCTTCCCAGGAGAAGATTTGGTTATTGTCAAATTAGCATTATTAGTAGTTCTTTGTATTTTCAACAGTGTCTTTTTATCGTGAGAATCGAGGGAGGGGTTGAATTCTTAGTTTAATGGATAGGTTTTACCTTAAGGTTCTTAGGGATATTTAAATATGTATCTAACCCATTCCTACCCGCCCCTTGGTAAGACAAGTAAAGGGTTAGGCAAACATACAGTTGTCTTACTGAGAGGTAAGGTTTACAGTTCAAGATATTAAACATGCTGAGGGACAAAAGGGGTAATATTGCTGACATCTATTTAATTTTACTGGTATTCAGCTATGTACGTCGTCGGGGAGGGGGGGGGGGGTCGTGTTGAAAGCTTTGCATCTGGTTGGTTTGTTGATTTGTTATATACTCTTTTGTATTTTGTTTCTCAAAAGAACGAGACTAAGACAGTATTAATCTAACTGTGGAATTGTATTTTGAAATTTTGTATAACAGTAATACATGCAGATATGACTGACTTTAATACAGCTTTTGATATCTTTACGAAAAAATGGAATCTGCATGATTGACAGGCATGGACAATCTGGAAAAGGCACGTCAATTAGATCAAATCAGTCAATGCGGAGAAAGACCACACTACGGTGAGGAGATTTCTTTTTCTGACAAACAGATTTAGACGGATAAATAAAGATTTACACAATGATTAAATATTTGATATTGTCTGGCATATTTAAATCAATCAATGTTCTACCTAGATATATAAGTCAGACATGCTTTATCCCTTTTTAATAAATATTCAGGATTTTATTCACGATCCATTTAATCATTTGTCATTCAAATATCACCAATAGCGATACTCAAAAGCTACACTCTAAGAAATGACCGTATTTTTACGGTAGAAAACCGGTATTCTTTAACGGTGAATTCCCGTAAGAAAATATTTACGGATGAAATGTAAATTGTTACGTCTTTTACGGGATTTTACCGTAAATGTGTGGAAAAAACGGGGAAGTTCCGTAAATTTTTAGCAAAAAAGAAAATTTGACACCACAGAAAATATATACTAAATATAAGATATATTTGTAGTTATTGTTCTAAGGCTGCATATTTTCCCTTGGTGTGGCCAGTAAAATACCGTATATTAATTTACCGGCAAGTTGTAAATTTTACGGTAAAGTGTTGGCAACAAAATTGCCAGTGATTTTACCGTAAAATTTACGGGAAATTTCTAAAATACCGTAGAATAATTTACGGCAAGTTGTAAATTTTACGGTAAAGTGTTGGCAACAAAATTGCCAGTGATTTTACCGTAAAATTTACGGGAAATTTCTAAAATACCGTAAAATAATTTACGGCAAGTTGTAAATTTTACGGCAAAGTGTTGGCAACAAAATTGCCAGTGATTTTACCGTAAAATTTACGGGAAATTTCTTAGAGTGTACCTTAATACTACGTTTATATGACCGGAGGATGCTCAACTCATATGCCTTATGACAGATGTATAAAAAAGTCAAAAAAAACAAAAACAAACATGACACATTGGTGTATCTTCTAAAGGTTGATATGACTTCCTCCCGACGCACATAATATTGTTATCCAATATTTTTGGTACTACTTCCCTTCAAAATATATTGTGTTTGTTTATATTTCTACCTGAAATAGAAACTATTCAAATCCATTTTTTACTTTTGATAGTTAACAATTGTTGAGAGAAAAAGAAGAACCACAACAACAAGAAAAGAACAACAGCAAGAAGAAAAACTATAAGAGAGAAGAAAGAAAAAGAAGAAGATGGTGAACAAGAAGAACAAGCAGAAGAAGGAAGAAGAAGAAGAAGAAAAAAAAACGAAGAAGAAGAAGAAGAAGATTATGATGAAGAAGAAGAAGAAGAAGAAGAAGAAGAAGGAGAAAAACAAAAACAAAGAAGAAGAAGAAGAAGAAGAAGAAGAAGAAGAAGAAGAAGAAGAAGAAGAAGAAAAGAAGAGGAGGAGGAGGCATTAAATTAGTATACATCCTTTTGTTGATATGTAGTTGTGGTAACCTTAAAGTGCCTTCTTCCTAGGAGACAAAAATAAAGATAACATTTGAAACTTGTTTACTGCTCTGAACCACTGTGGCTCTGAACATTCTCTTGAAAGAAAAAATAAACCACAACAAATGTAATTAAACCTGACATTTCTAGTTTAATTGGCTTTTAGCTTCGTTAAGACATTAAAACTTTTGTTAAAACCAAGAGAATTAAAAAGCATGCACGTTCCCAGAATTTAATTCAATTTATGTCTACATGCTTAATAACCTCGCCAGTCGGAGTAGAAACACATTTGTGTTGTCGCTTAAACAGAATGTTTCATTTAGCATCCATTAGTACATTTCAGTTATAATTTCTTACAATTCCTACCTCATTAGCGTTTCCAAGGAGTTATTCCCATATATTCAATAACTAATCATCCAATAACAATACCTTGTTTACCTTAACCCCAGAAATATGCAATTGAAAGATGTACGATAATAAATAATCGTGAATTTTTATATCAGAAAAAAGTGTATTTTGCATAATGACGAATTTCTTTGCCGATGGCCAAGTCGATTCCTTATTGTTTCTAGTTAGTTTTATTAGACAAAACAAGGAACGTGGACATTATTAAAAATCCCAAAGTGGTGTTTTCCCACCTATGCTGTCCGGTTTAATTTATGCCTCGTTGTTTAAGTATTTTCTAATCTGGGGTAACCTGTAAATAAATTTATATTGATATTGTTACCCTGGATGATGAGTTTTAAAGATGACAAATTACATTCATTTGGTATTTAACTATATCAAAAATCCTTCTCCGCCTCTTACACTTTTAATGCACTCCAAAAAGTGTTTTTCTAAATTGAAATGCCTTTTATATTTCTTGCTGTATATTGTTAAAGAATCAGACACACAAACTTCTCCCTAGATTCCTTCCTGTATCAAATTCACCGACTGACCTATTCTCTTGGGACTTTTAATTCCTTCACTACTGCCTCAACCATAGCATAATTCTATTCCTTTTCCTATTTTCCTATCATCATCGAAGTTTTCCATATTTTTACTCCATATTATTTGTCTCAACATCACAATCAATTAGTACTTTTCACTCATGCGTATTTATTAATACACTTTTCTGGTATACTTATCAAGAGATACAAACGTTAGTTGCGTCTTTAAAGTACATTTTCACGGTTATACTATTGTGTAACGTTATTTTAAGGTAAGTAGGTCAAATTTATTCTTCGTGCAAAAATCAATCATAGTAATAGGTATAACTGCAAAATTGGACAATAAGCTTAAAATGTTCCGCAGACACGACACGCTAATAGGTCTTTGACGACAGTCTGTGGTAGTTATGCTATGATAAAGCACAATATAAAATACAAGTACTAATACATCTGGCACCAAAAGGAACCACGGCATGTCTTTTGATCGGCAGTATGTCAAAGTCTGATAATTTGAACTTTTCCGAAATATACATTCATTACTGCATCGTTGTACTCTCATAAAACACTTCAATTGCGAAAATTGCTTGGAGCTCTTAGATAGAGCGCCTGAAAGACGATGGGGTCCAAAAACAAATGTTGTACTTTACGATGGTTTCAGTGGTAGCTGTATTGAGTGAGATAATAGCGATCAACATTAAGATTGGTCATTATAACTCCCATATCATTGCATCGTATTGTACAGTGATCATTGAAATTGTCGTAAAGTGCAACATTTGTTTTAGGACATACGCTTCAGTCATACGTTTGTTACTTGGTACGTGAGAGATATTTTCCAAACAGAAATTGTAAAGATTTTCTTTCTGTGAATGAATAATGTTGAGTTTCAAAAATGTCACGAACATTGTCAAATGTTACCAAACCAAACAATGTATTCAAAACCTCCTGACAAAAGATGTTTTTACCAATGGACTCGCAAGAGACATAGCAATCTACAAGCTCGCCACGCTTAATATTTAGTCGACCGGTGTAATGATACTGAGTGCCCCAATAACCAGGAGTCCGGGTCTAAACCAACTACACGGAATATAGTCGCAATCAATGATTTCACATGCACACGTACCTTCTACCGAATTGAATAGTAGCTAGGACATTCAGTCACATTGACCTTGTATTTCATTACACCGGTTTCCTAGATCTTAGGGGAGCTGTGAGATGGATCGAAAACGTCCGAATATTTTAGGGTTAATATAATATTGACAACTTACAATAGGTCTGAAATAAATAAAGTAGTTTCTTTAAGTATTATACAAGATACAATAGCAACATTACTGGGAATATAAAATCAAACATATAAGCAAAACTCAGCAGACATAAACATAAAACAATCGACAATTCTAAAGCTTACAAAATCAATATGGTACGTCGTAATGCATACATAAGCTTTAAACATGATACAAACTATTGCTGAAGCAGGACATTACACGACCACAGGCAGAAACCAGCAACCTCAAAATGAAAAAAAAATGAAAAAGAGGACTACCTCCAGATGCTTTTAGTCCAGTCACCAATAAATTTGGTTTTTGATCGACTTTTCCTCTCACTAAATAAGTTGTTATATATTTTTCTGTCATATTCATAACATAATAAAATCTTTTTTTGATAATTAAAAGTTTGGGATACTCTTTTTTAATTTTCTTTCAAAACAATATTCAAACAGCTTCGTAGAGAAACATATGCACTTTATTAGACATGACAAGCTTATGTTTCCGTGTTATTTTATGCGTGGAAGTCGTGTCTGATATGATGCATCAACGTTATTCATTCTTGTCTTAACTCTTGTCTCAAATTGACTCTGTCATCTTTCAACCTTTTCCTTAACTGACATTTTACTCGATAATTGTACAAATTTTTGATGTAGTGATTCCACCCACGACGATTGAGCAAATATTGAAAATACAGCCACCCATAAATGTGAAATGCTCTCATAAAATGGCTGGCATTTCGCAAATTGTAACATTTAGTTATGTTATCTAGTTGTGTATTAGCATATCGTGTTTTTCATTATATAATATTTTGAAGTCTTTCATATTTTTTTCATAACACCTGATATTTTATTATAATGGAAGAAATGTAACCACGCTCATTGCTCGTTCATTATGCGATATTTTATCTGAGAGTTCAAACCTATTTTGCTAAATTCTTAAGAGAACAATTATGGGTAAAGAGTATAATACTCACACGTCTATGGTTCTTTTTATCTATATTGTCATGTTCAGAATGACATATATTTAGCCTAGTTGTGTATTAGCATATCGTGTTTTTCATTAAATAATATTATTAAGTCTTTCAAAATTGTTTTCATAACACCTGATATTTTATTAAAATGGAAGAAATGTAACCACGCTCATTGTTCATTCATTATGCAATATTTTATCTAAGAGTTCAAACCTATTTTGCAAAATTCTTAAGAGAACAATTATGGGTAAAGAGTATAATACTCACACGTCTATGGTTCTTTTTATCTATATTGTCATGTTCAGAATGACATATATATCCTGGCCTTATTCATGTAGATCTTTGTGTGGTTTGACTCTGAGACAAGTGTATGGCAGTGCAAGCATTCTTGGTCATATGTCAATATAAGATGTATGTTTCACATTGTGAAAGATAAAATGTTCTGTGTACTTGGGAAAAGTCTGCTGTGATTATGTTAATTTTTTTTTTTAGAATCGGTTAATATATCTTAACAAAACTATGGATTTTGGACCTATTAAAATATTGTCGTGTATTCAAGCCTCGTAGGCTTAAATCATTACACTTATTAAATTATTAATATCAACGTCGTTGTAAATGTTATAAAACAAATTGATAATTTGTTCTAACTATGTTTGACAAATTGTTTTTGTAAGGTATCATAATTACCGAAGCCTGTCGTCTGGGACCTATTATAGTGTCTGCCGAGTATTTTGAGACTATTAC
>JXSR01S014536.1:105357-123467 GCA_000969725.1 Ophiothrix spiculata | reverse complement strand
AACTCATATGCAATTTTTAGTACAACAATCTTCTCGAAATTCTTGTGAGTTATAACTAAACTGCCGGGGTGTACACTTTGAAAGTGCTACGACAATACTCAAAGGAATGAGTTCCTAGTCAATTGCAAAAACGTGCCTTTATATTGTCTAGGAAGGATTTAGATTGGCTGAACCAATTTCAACCTTTTGACTGTGACCAATACGTAACATATAGGCACCTTGGGAAATTGTAGATTTCTACTAACCAAATTTGCCGAGTTATGTCCAAAATTCACTGCAGTTTTCCTACCTTTAAAAAAGGTTAAAAAATAGAGAAATATTGTGCTCAAGGTGTCAATCTATCCACACCAAAGAAACATTTTTGTTGTGCTCATGGGTAACTTTTACTCTTGCAAACCGTTTAATACTTACATATTTCTTGTTTTGGTTAGGTTATTCTGCCGGTAAATTCTATAGATGCTACCGGTTTTTTCATAAAACATGGCTGTGATCGGACTAAAATAAATGTGCTGCAGCATTAAATCCAATGTCATTTCGTTTCATCTTCAGAACAAACTACACTTTTGTTCAGAAATATCTCAAACAACAAATATTTTTACATCATTTTGAGCCCATATAAATTAGATGTTGTCACATCTACTAATCACGGTACATTAGGCAACACATTTGTTCGAGCATACTGATTTTATTTACGTGCATGTAGTAAACTGGAGACGAAGACATTGAACTAGAGATAATATCAGAGTTAATTGGTATGTGTATACGGTATGCATTATCTAGTATTCATATTTTGTATAATTACAGATTTTATCGAAAATCTGTATACTAATATGAAAACATAATTCTTGGTAGCCACTCTAAGTATCATAGAAAGTCGAGTGAATGCATCTACACAAGTCATGTAATACTTATATGCATTCTTTCGTGCAATTATACAAACGGCTAAGCCAAGTGCCAATCCTGGTCAGAATACTGTTTATGTGGCCAACTTAGACGTCGGAGCACAATTAGGCCACAACTTTGTGTTGCCGGACGCAACCTGGCCACAGCTTTAATTTCCAAAATGGAGACCGTATGTTTGATTGTTCACCTCAAGATTATTGTAAAATATTTATTACATGTTTTAAAATTATTTAGAGGTGCATAATCAAGCCAACGGTCGCCATATCGGAAAATTAAGGCTATTGTCAGGTTGCGGCCGGCCGCACAAAGTTGTGGCCCAATTGTGCTTCAGTGCCTTAAATGTCATCAGTATCAGCAAAGTGTGGATACTGTCGTACCTCTGTTGTGCTCTGTTTTTAAAAAAAGCCCTTTTATATTGGAAAACAAAACTCTGTTAATATTGTATATGTATATTAAATAGGTATAAATCGACAACAACAACGAAAAAAATCCAAAATGTCTGTCAACTTCTACTCAGTTTTGTTGTATTAATTGGAAAACATTTTTATACACAGTGACTCGCTCACTGTTACAAAATGATATAAAATTTTGATATCAACGTTCCAACAAACGATAAACTGATTGTTACAAACATGCCAGAATTGAACAATTTTACCGAGAACAATGTAATATGTCTGAATTTTATCTTTACCGAGATGCTTTTACATTTAATGTTCTTTGCGGCGGTTTGCAACAAAAGCTGAAATCCTTTTGAGTATTGTTGAGATACTTAAGTACTTGTGAACATTGCTGACACCGTATGAGAGCTTCAACAAACTCGAGAGAATAGACTGGCTCAGAGCAATCTAAATACATGTCGAACAAGACACAGCCAAGTAGAATAGTTTTAGTGCTGTGGTCAATTGTTTCAAGAAGTCCATGTCATGTATATAATTAACAGTGCTGGCTGCCAACGCTACCGTATGGTGTGATATTTACAGATAAATTTAACAATCCAAATACCACTCCATAAACATGATAAAGGGGATATCTGTTGAATCATTGTATACAATCCAAAATCAAAGTAGACATTAGGCGGTCATTTATTGCTTTATTTCATTCATGTGTACATATGTGTATATTTCTCCTAGGAAATATCTTGTAAATTTACCGAATGTTCTATACAATTGTATCAATTAAATAAGGCAATTTCAATTTAAGCATTTAAAAAGAGTGACTACATAAACTTTCCCCTTCTCTGTCTGATTTCTAAAAAAAATCAGGTCCTATGTCCTAGCAGTTTTTAAGGTCTTGCAACAGTAAAAGTCTATATTTCCAGAAAGCTTACAAAATGAGAAACACCTTTTGTCAATTCTTGTTGCATGAGAAGTCAAAACATACACAGTTTGGAACCAATTTTAGACCTTTGCTTTCAATTAATATAAATTTCAAAATAGATGAAAGTCATGATTCATAGATATTGGGACAAAATACACTATTGGGCACCTTTTGTCAGAAACACACATCAACAGCATGTTGTTTGGCTTTTGTAAATGTTACTTTTTTTATTTAGACCAGAATTTGGTCTAATGATAATTTAAAAACATACAAAATCCTTCCATGACTTTTCATACTTTTGTTGTTCTGTAAATTCAATGCCCTAATATAGTACGCATGTATTAAGGATAAATTAAACTAAAATGTTATAAATAATGTATAGTAATGAAAGCTGCTTTGGTCACTTGTTTGTTAAGCAGACTGGGTGACTCAGTTGGTAATGAGTGAACCGAGCTGTAGTGATGCATGGTCATTTGGGATTCGGGCAAAGAATGCAAGAACACACCGTAGAATAAATGCAGTTTATTTTGTATATATAATCGAGAGAAAATTATTTGTTCTGATCATCAGTTGCAAAAATGTCTTTTGCATTAAGTAAGTTAGAAATACATAATTATTATCACTACAAATCGCTTGAATTTGAAATGTTGTAACTGAGGAGAGGAATGCAGGGTAACTGGTTCCTCTGTCATGGAGGAACAACATCTTGACGAGATTTCTAAAGTCTGAAGACTGATAAAATTGCAGTTAATGTATTTAACAGTTCCTCATTAATGCCATCTGGACATCAATCCACCAAGTGTTATTGAATGCAGAATTGAAAAGGTGTGAATCATGGTAATTTAGACACTCGTTTTTATCTATTCTGCTTGGAAAGACGGGAATGGAAGTCTTAGATCATGCTGAAACTAGAAAAGAGAGCATTTTTTGATAGGAATCATGGGCTATTATGAAGCTTTCAAATGAAATGACTATAACACAAATACGGTATATGGTCATTTTTAACAGTAAAATAAACTGAATCATTTTTGTTCAAAAATCTCATTTTATCATGTTTATATACAATATGTCACATACACGAATTACAAAAGTGCTCAAATATTGTCTCGATTTATTTAAAATAATTACGATTCATAACACAAGCACCATGAATGAAAAATCATCAGTTGAAAAACCATCATGTAAAAATGGAACCCGTTGTCGTCAATGCAAAATTTTCAAGATGAAATAAGATCCCGCAATAAGGAATAATGATAGCGGTTCTCATCACCACAAATACGATTATCAGCGGAGTTGATCACATCATCGTACAAATAGGGAGACATGACCTGGGGCTGTTTCTGCACCCTTACCAGAGATATTCCAGGGCCCAAGAGCGTCATTCTACAGCCTTAGTTAGACTACACTCGATTTGCCCGAGGTTCTAAAAATAATTTATAGCATCGAATTTATTTTGAAGCGTACATTAACAAGAAAAATAAAGAAAGTATAATCATGCTGTTTTATAAGCTGTCAGTAAAATGAAGGATAATATCTAACGATTTTACAAGCGCTGCCTGGTACACATTTGGAGGGATAATTGGTAAATTTGTTCAAATTGTAGATATATTCTTAAGATTTCAGCTTCAAAGCTGGTACATTCACCTTTCATGTCAAATCTTATCTTTTCATAGCATATTTTCATCCTTTCATATCATAAATCTTTAATATTCTGAGGCAAATAATAGGGTATATCAGTTAGGAGAGTACGGGCTCTCCACGGCTAAATAGCTTAACCTTGTGTCTGCATAAGTGCACATTCTTACCCAGACAAGAATCTATGTGATAGGTGTGTTGATAATATTATTTTTCTTCTTACTTTAATAAGAATACCTCGCTCTACATCATGTGGGTTTCTTTTTCTTTTTATATTTTTTGCTCTACTTGGACACCGACTTAATATTCATTTTAAAATGACAAGATTAGAAATTGTAAAATTGTAAATCTAATAAAAGCAAATCCATGTAAACGTATGTGTATGTAATGCGGTATTGCAAAAGAAAAATGCAAAATTATGTGAAACTTAGAAAGATACGAGAAAGTGGTAGGTACTAAATGCATGATGCATCGTTTTAAATTACATCTAAAGAGGACAATCTAACCATACATATTAATCGCTGACTAGAAATTACGTGATAAGTAATCCTGCATTTTTAGATTTTAGAAGATAAATTTGGCTAGTGGCATGGTCATTGACTTATCAATTATAATGCACGCTCAGAGTTAGGGATGCTAATTTTGCTGAGTAAGATGTGTTCCACCAAACGATCAGAGCTATAAATGATTTAATCCAGTTGGTCGAACAGCTCTTGGCAGTACACCATATTCGGTTCTTGGTAAGTGCTTTTTGCCTGTAAACATCTTGAGAAAGGTTGAGATATGACAATAGTTTTGAAAAGGGGTTACTGATTAAAATGAGAACTGGGAGGAAATGTGCATTAAGAGAATTGTAGATGGGTTGATAATGGCGCTTTTAGTATTTCCTTCATCAAAGTTGAAATTTGGTAATGTTTAAATCCGCTATAAGGGAGCTCATTTTTGAATATGTGTTTGTCGTCTACTTAATACACCTACTCGATCAAAATAAGGATTCATAATATGATTATAGAAAATTCCTTTCATAAGACTCAAATTGTCTACTTGCTATATAACTAAATGTAAAACTTGAGTAAAGTAACTTTGACACCCATTGTATAGATGTAGGCTACCATCACGCCCATTGCCGGCAGTATTTGGACAACAAAGGAGTCATTCTAATATACTCAGACTCATACTATATACCTGTTATACATGTACTGTCTTATAATATTGCATTTTATATATTATCGTTACCAAACTGTGTAATTTTATTACTTGCGCATATAAACATGGTTTGAAGCAAACCAAGTTGAAAAATGCAAAAGAAACGCAAAAAGTAACTATAGAGTAGATTGACAAATCCAAGAAGAGACGGGCGGCGGTCTACAAAATGGATGGGCTGATCAAGTACATGTGAAAGCGTGCATACACAAGATGTCAATGGTATGCTATCATGGCATGTGTTATTCACTGGCCCCTTTATGTCTCCTCAAACTCTCTCGCCTGTATAATACTCTGGCAAAGGGTCAATACCTTAACGTATGCAATTAGTATATCTTGATGCAATGTCTTTTTTCTTCTTCACTACCTGCCAGTTCAAAAGCTTCCACTTGAGATGGGTCGCAGTGCAAGTACCATCGCGACGACCCGTATCAGTCAGCCAACCTGGTTTTTCAAAATAAGATATCACCTATAATGTATTCTAACATTTGACATGCAGAATGTCTTTCGTTTCGTTTAAAGTAAAATTAAACAGTCTAAATGCATACTTTCATGTTTAATACTGGAGTTTAAGCCCAAACACATTGTTCGCTTGTACATGGGTTAAATTTTTGTTTGTACATAGAATATGTTGAAGTAAATACAATGACAACATGCCAAGAAATGTGAAACCAATTCCCAAGTGTTTAATCACAGTAATGGTTAAGGATGCACCTTCGTCATGAGAAAGTTGACATGATGCCTCAAGCATAAAGCTCTATAATGTTCTCATTCTGGCTCTTTATCTTTAGAAAGGTATCCAGAAAGCCGATGTAAAGATTGAATAATTACTTCGGTTTCATGAATTTCAAAATATTCTTCATCGGATCTTTTTATCTACATTTTATCATCAAGACCTGTTGCTCTTTTGCTTTGAACGAATTATTCCCAGCTCATTTTGTTCATTTGTTGCATTAAATACTCTGATGGAAGAATTGATAAATGACAGTACTTTAATACCCGATGATCATAGTCAATGTGGTCAATAGCAAGTGTCAATAGTAACACTCATCTTGCTCATAAAAGCCATACCCTACATCCAAGCACAATTATTGTATAATATATGTGATGACTCACACCAAAAAGGGGGACTTTGCGACAAAACACTTTTTAAGATACAGGTGAAAATAGGCAGCGACAAATATAGAAAATAATAAGAATTTCCAGCAGATTTTCTGTTGTAAAATTTGATCGCCTTGATCAATTTCAACAAGTAAGGTGCCATTTTAAAGCTTATCAAATGCTGCAACAGATGAAATGAAAAAATCAAAATTGATAACAAAAAGTCCCCCCTTTCGATGTGAGCCATCACATATTTAATTTTAGTCTGACATGAAATGAATTGAGATTAACCAAGCACATAATGTTGAATCATTTAAATAAATCTCCTAACTTTGTTTGCCAGGTAATTCTTGGCGAGACATCTTTGATCTGAGTCAAATGTTCAGAGAGCAAACCACACAAAACATTGATACTAATCGCACTGGTGTTCTTCTAATGGGCGATTCTAAAGTAACGTTTATGACCGAAAAATGTCACACTTAAATTGCTGCAGAACCTAGCATAAGCATTATATCCACAGGTTTGTTGTTGATAATGGTGCTCACTTGTGGGGCCAAGACATGTAGGTGTTTTAGAATTAAATAGATTTCCAAACTCCTGAATAAAGTTCATGTTACATTTGGTAACGTTTGTGACATCGCACGAAAACAGGTTTTTGCTGCAAATTACTTCAAAGTAAAAATTCTCAGCTGACGTGATAGCGATTTTTTTTTATTATGCTTTACACAGATGATGGGTAACATATTTACAAATATTTCAAACAAAGTGTAAAAATTCTATCGACAGGATTTCTTGTAATGCATTGTTTGGTGTGGTAGCCTTTGTGACATTTTGGTGTAACGTTTTGGTAACGTTTGTGACATTTTTTAATTAAAACATGTGCTCATTCGGATAGAAAAACTATGGTCGAAAAATCTGCTTAATATACCGAGTGAGTCAAAAAAACTGCAATAGTTAAATAAAAGTCATATTTTAAGAACAAGAGATATCATGAACATAAAAAGTATATATCTAAATAGATCACATATTAACCTTTAAAATGGTGAAAGAATGGAGAAAATTGATAAAGGCTTCATAGAGATACACCTATCTGAATAGGACGGTATAAAAATGGTTCTGTCCAACTGTCGTGTATATGTTTTATTTATAGAGGACATAATTTTGATGTTATCTTTTTCTCTTTTGTTTTCGGTTGTCTTGAAAAGGGCCGTTTGAGCTTGGTGGCCCTGAAAATTCAATATTCGGTTGAACGTGGACTTGGACACATTTGGCAGGGGATTTCTGTGCGAGCTCACTTCTGGATCCCTTGACAATGTTTGACGAACGCGGTCGACGTTTATTCTGCTTCTTGCTGTTCGCGGTCTTCCAAATTTCTCTTTATTTAGGTTATGGACTGTTCCTGTTCTTTTGAATTTCGCTTGAATTCTATTATTAGATGGTGGATGCGCATTGTACACGCGATTGGGAAAATGCAACCCGGAATATCCGTTTGACTTCTTCATGAGACTTGGTTGTAAAATAAACCTCAGCATTAAGAGCCTTGATCTTGAGACATTTTGAACAATGACTGATTGATAAGACCTCCCTTCTAAGACAGACACATGTCGTTTTGCACTTGAAAAGACCGCCTAAATTATCTTTTCTTTGTAAATTAAAATATTAAGAGGAGATAACCTTCAGATCACTGGAGAAAGTAATCGATTTGTGCTATTATTCAAGAGGTGTTGGCAAGAAACTCTCTCCAATATTGGTACTTACTCATTTCACGAGGCATGCTAATTTGGACAGAACTGTTTTCATACCATATTATTCAAATAAGGGTATCTTTGCAATGCCTTTATCAATTTTCATCATTCTTCCACCATTTGAAAGCTTAATTCATGACCTATTTAGAAAATAATATTATTTGTCCGAAATCACTTTTGTTCTTACAATATGGCTTCCCATCTAATTATTGCAGTTTTTTTGACTCGCGTGGTATATGTGGTCGAATAAAAAGGCTGATTTTTTACTTGAAATCAAAAAGGTTTAATTTCCCAGGGAATGAGCCTAATGCAAAATATAAAGTATAGCAGTAGATTTATGTTGTTAGAGATCGAAACAATACAGGACATTAATTCCAATTGCACACTTGTTCTGTAGTTGTGCGAGTTGGAAATGGCGCCAAAGATAGGAGCATGGAAAGGAGGATAGGTAGAGTGAATTTCGATATCAATTAGCTCGCACTCGATATGGAAATGAGAACCATTTTACGTTTAGAAAGTCATTTGCATGTTTTGGAAAACAAGCATATTGTGTTGAAGAGGGCCAAGCCGCCGGGGATTCTCACGAGGGAAATGAAATACCTTGTATTGTAATACTAGGCTTTTGTGTGACGAAGTGTCTTCTTTGATTGCGTTGACAACGTTACTCCTCATTTGACAAGTTTACAGTCTTGGTTATAATACAAATTGCTAATAATATCTTCAAGCCACAAAATTGTTCAATTTACATCAAACTGTTTCATCATTTTGTTCTAATGAAATCATCAATTGGGCAGACGTTTATAGATTTCTTTCACAACAGGACTGAAAATATTACAGCATTTGCAAAAGGTGGTGCGCATGGCTAATATCAAACACTGGTGCCTGGATGTGAGTGGTACAGGCCCGCTGGTTTTGTTTTCTTTTATTCAAGATACAAAGTAGTATTGGTGATTAAGGTATTATTTGTACAAACCCGGTTCATATTGTTTATTACAACTAACCGTAATGCTTGCATGATATGTACTGATATTAGTTTTTGGACTCATATCTTGTGCATGTAGGTTGTTTTCAAACCATCCCGTATTTGTGATGTTCATTGCATAAGTGCAAATTTGGAATCAAACACACGTAAATATAGTTGATTAGGTAATTCAAAATGGTGATTTATCTTATTTCAACAAATCTTATTTACGTCTTGACATGATCAGCAAATATTGTATATTAATCTGTTTAATCGCATTCGCTGTTGAAAGTTAATAGGAGGTCAGACTTATAAAACGAAATGGAAAGAAAGGTAGTTGGTTATTTTTACATAATTCCAAAGCGAAATCAAGTCTGAATGACATTCTTGTCACCTTTATTTTTCTGTAACATAACAATGAACTTATTGTAAATTGGAATATCATCCACATTGACTATTTTCAAGGACATCTGAATATGCATATGCAGATTACAGATGCATTCAATATTGTACTCTTTCTTAGATTTAGAATTTGACATAACAACTTGAAATGTTCTTGAAAATACAGGTTTTTCTCTCGGACATACCCATGAATAAAAATCAATTCTGTATATGCACGGAAACTGACCAGCGAGCTGGACAAACGTCTCTTGTGAATTCAAGTCGATCCAAACCGCAAAATTGGTCATAATGTCAGTATATTTGTTCCGATGACTCGATGTGTTTTGTTTGGCCTCCAACTTCGTGTATTACATCTCACCAAGTCAGTGACGTACTTTTTGTCAAGTACAAGAAGAATTCAAAACCATACAAGAAGTCTATAAGGAGGCCTGCAGTTTCGACTTTCGCTTTTCATTTCCTTACGTATTTATTTTGCCCACCTTTTTTGCATCACAGTAGGTCATTTGATATAGCTAGGTGTTCTCGGCACTGCGGCAACGATCCGCGTCTTTTTATCAGAGTAAAATTTAACACGTTGCTCTGAGTGTTCATGTAGGGATTTGAATTGGTTTCTTAGGCAACTCTTTGTAATCGCGATGTTCATTTTGATGAGGGAGTACAATATAAACTGTGTGAGTTTTGTGACTAAACAAATCAATTTGTATAAGCTACTGCCAGATACTACAAGGGGTTTCAAACAAACAAATTTTTATTAAACAACTACTTTATTTCCTAGCGATACTTGTGTAATTATGATAACTAAAGGATAACGTTAAAGTAAAGAATACAGAAAAAATTACATGAAATGAAAACATGAGTAATAAGCAATTTGACAAGTTTAATTTAAAACATCGTTTTTCAAGGTGTCCGTAATGATGTGTATGCTGAGTGAAATCGACAAAACCATTGTAACTTCTACCAAGGACACGATATGAAATTAAAGTGAGGAATCGGAGACGTATGCTTCGAGTTAAATAAATGAATCTGAGCTATATAATATAATATAAGTAGCATTCTTATGGTCTTATATAAACAAGTGAATCAATCAATCAATCAATCAATCAATGATACACTGTACTTGCATGACATGCATACCCCATTAAGGAGTCTATTCGTACAGGGGACCAACGGCTTTACGTGACTTCCGAACCACGAGCAAGTAGAGTAAAGTTTCCAAGATGACTTTCAAATTGGTTACTCTCTATTAGTTTTTGCATTTGCTAAAATTAATAAAATTAGTATAATGTGCAAGTATTTGCACAATGAATCTCATAATTGATTGTAAACAAATGGCAAATGTGCAAGAGAATATTTTCGACTGAACTCTTAGAGTTACTTGTTTTAATCTCATATATTTGTTACTATTTGAAATAATACTGTTGCCACATCGTTATTCTTTGATGGGTATGTTACATATGACTGAAAATGATATTGTTAAAGTGAAAACACCATGCTGCTCTGGGTTTAAGAGGCTATCTTGATTGACTGCCATTATCTGCCACTGATGTGTCAAAATAAGGGGCTCATCACAAATATGGAAAATATGCTGCTAACACAACCCAACACAGGAACCATAAGTGCTGCCATTTCAATGGAGCCCTTTGGAAGAACTTAATGTATACACAATTCCTGTGCTATTATCCTTTTTTAGTTAGTGAGAATATCACCACTCCATTACTACTTATTTAATGCAAGTCATGTAGTGTGTGTCCTTCATCCACCATTCGTCATCACCAAAATGTCCAGTACACTCACCCACTGAAGATGCTACTGGTATCGTCAGGCAACATTTGAGACGAACAAGGTTAATTAAGTACCCCTCGGTACACCCACACAAGCTGGGTATGAGATGGCCCTTAACCCGACAAGATGCTCAATGCTGACAGTTCTGGTGGCTTTTAATTATTAGAAAAGTTGGCGCGTTACTTTACTCGATTAGCCGAGGGCTTAATCTTACTCATCATCTTCTGAACGTAGTTATGGTAAATAATGATAATTTACCCAAGATATATTCAACGCAAGCTTATTTTGGTCATTATCGCATCACATCTGTTCAATTTATATTTCATTACTGAATAAAGTATATTTTACTCAACTATTTTGTTTCTGTTTTTTTAACCATAATTATTTCAAAATATCGTTCCTCATTTTTTTTTTCTCAAAGGTTTTAATCTATATGAAGCTGACAGAATCTTCCAATCCTATGTTTAGCATTTTGAAACCCCTATGAGGACTCATCAATCTTAATATCTGTCTCACAATTTTCTGATAATTGAATTACAAAGCTATGCTGACGATCACAACTGTAGGGTGTTTTCAATGGGCTTATATTGTATTGTGATATGTGCTAGATAAACCTGCCCAATTAGCCCCCTTGTGGCATTCCCGGGTGCAATTGGCCCTGCTGACCTTAATTGCATATACAGTATCTAATTTGAAATCTGAACTTGCTGGTTAAACATTGAAATCGTTTTACCTTCGATAAATGTAAGTTTCAAACCCATGTTTTGTACACTTTTATATATTGAAGTGCATCTGAGAAAAACTCAATTAGAAATGTTTAGTCTGTAAGTTTAAGAAATACTCAACAACTCAAACAAAAGTATCATTCTACTTATTATGACGGTCCTTAACGATCCGTTATGTCGGCATTTGGTCATTTTCCATGTTAAAAATTTTAAAAAGACATCCCAATGAACATCATTGAAATTCACAAGTGACGTCATGGCCCATCGACATGTTCAAAGATAATTGACACGTCAGTTGTTAGATGTTCGTAAAAATAACCTAAAATTTCTCTACTCGTACGCGAATTCGTAACCGTACGTATAAGTTAAAAAATTGTAACCATACTTTAGGTGTTTTCTTTTGTTATCAATATGACCTAGTCTTTTAAGAAACCTACATGTTGTTGAAGCATAAACATTTATCAATGCGCTACCGATGTAATGATCAATAAACATACCGTTAATCATGTGATGCAACCCTTGTTTGGATCGGTAACTTGAACGCGTCCAGATTGGCTAGAACCTAAAGGTTCTGTCACACATCACGAAACGTACGAATAACGAACTAATAACGTACACTGGTTTAGTCATTGAAATACATGTTTATCGATTACCAAACAGTGTACGTTATTAGTACGTTATTCGCACGGTACGGTGATGTGTGACACAGCCTTTAACAACCATCGATTATTGATCAGTATTACTACCGAATTTTGACATTTTGCACATAGTAATAAAGGTAATGAATGAAAAGGGGTGTCAGTAGCAATATCTTTTTTTATTTAAAATCATCTGGAAGAATCACTTTGAGATTATTGCTCCATCTAGTCCTCAGTCTAAATCAAGTGATTACTCGCAAAATCATTACAATTAAACCTGAACAGAAAATATAATGGTTGTTAAACACCAGTAGCTACTTCATCACATAAGACAAGCAGCAAAACTTGACGAATGACCCTCATGAATAATCTCTAATATTTTACATTGTACCTAACAGTAACAATGTTGCATGAGACATCGAAGGGCATAACATACTTTGGTTACATGAATTAATGCAATCAATATCAGAGTATACCAAATATTATGCAGATTACCTACTTACCGCTCCTTGCTATAACGTTCTTCAACACGCAATGTGACAATATCCGCACGGACTTGGCTGGAAAAAACTTGACGCCATCTTGGATGTTCTCCCATGATTCCATGCGTGCATGAGACACAAAACTGCTGTGAATATTGTGAGTATAGGTATGTATACTATATTATTGCATTAGTGGAGACATAGGAAGGTTAATATATCTTGAGAAATATTTGTATCTTTATTTCAAAATTTATAGGAAACTTGGCTAATTGTAGATCAAATACTATTTATATAAATATCATATATGACCTTTCCTTTGATAATTTGCGAAATGAAATCGATTCTTGTATAATTAAAAAATCAAAAGTAAAAAAAATGGTTAGTTATACATATTCATGAATCAGACACATGTATATAAAATACTTTGTGGAATTATGCGTTTCAAGGGGACACTTTCAAAACGGGAACCTTTTACCCTCTTAGGCAAACTATTTAATATATTTATTTCATTAATTTTACACCAGCAACAATGGAGAAGAAGGAATTAATATATATGTTGTTATTGGTTAAAATGTACACCTTGATTATGAAATATACATGAAAAGGTTGAATCTTTGCGTAAAATGATTTTAAGAAGATTGACTGAACTCCATTTGGTAAACATTTAGATTTTATTATGTAAGCTCATAATTGCTCGAACACTAACATGGCAAGATCAACTTTTATTCAACATCAATACATAGCAGATTCATGAAGAGATTACTATAACCCAGGACGAGAATCGAGCTCGATTTTTCGATTCGATTCAAGACAGTGAAACATTTTTTTAATTTAATTGTCAACTTCTAGCACCAGTATTCCCTATTAGAGTTGTATGCCAAATAATGATGGTATAAACTCGGTACCAAATTTTCTACAAACCCTCATCATTACGTCATCTATGAATACTGAGCATATAAGAGGGCCTACAATTGATCCCTGAGGAACTGAAGCATTAATTGTCCAGAGTTCCAAGTTCCATGATGATGAATTTGTCTGTCACGTACCTTATGATCGAGGTAGGTAGCTTACACCTATACACTCAATCCCTGGTGAGTTTTAAACACAGACCATCATGCCAGACCACATCGAAGGAATGTTTGCTGTACATGATGTCCAGAGAATCCACACGCACTTCATTCTCTCTGTCTAACGAGATGGACCACTGTTAGGTGACGAAGGTTAAGATATCAGCCATGCTTTGATGTGATCTGACCCCAAATTGTCGGTCGAAAAGGAGACCTATTCCCCAATTTCCGGGTTTTTTAGAGCAGCGAACTGTCTAAACGTACACGGTAGACTTTCTTCCAATAGCTCGATATGACCTGGTTAAAAAAAATTCTGAAACAGTAAGGAGAGTGTTTTTTCCAGTTCTGCACAATACTCTTTCAAGACTCTAACCAGGTTAAGTCAAGATATGTGGCTTTATCTGGTTGCTGAGCCTCTTTGTATGTTTTGCTTTGAAGGTGATCATTTTGATCATGCAGTTTGTTGAGGGTTGACAGAGATGTCCAGGTAGAGGGCTCATCTGGTCTGTCAAGGTAATATTTGACAGCAAATGTATGGCAGGGCTTCATTACCTTTTCTTTTGATGTGGTGTAGATATGTTGCTGTTTTTCTTACAACACAATATTCAACCACTTCTTGCTGTGGTTACTTTATGACAGTTTTTCCTAACTTTGTTGTTATACTTTAACAAAATGCTTCTATAGCCTTCTTGTCCTTTGTGTTGGTCCCTGACCAAACGATGCTTCTTCTTTGCTGCTCGTGTGCAGTTGTCGTCAAACCATTCATACCACTATCAACAATTCACGGCCAGTAAAATTAATATTAATTTTATGTAACCCACTATACTGAGTGACCTATGTGGAAAATATAATTTTATTATTTCATGATTTTAGGTTATGGTATGTGCTCTCGTACTGTTTGCAATTTGACGGTATACAAAACCACGGGAGGATAGAATGGTTTGTTTGCATCATATTAGTCTTGCCATTCGTTTGATGTCTTCATTTACCATGCTTACAGAAAAAAGCGTAACTATACCTTAATTTATTTCAACTTTTATGTTGTGTCTTTTGAATGAGATAACGTTAGCAAGTTGCAAATTATTCCTTGAAGGAACATGATAATTAATACACATACCGTACTGTATTTAGTGTATAACTAGCCTGGGATTTCTAGCTTTTATGTCATAAATAAATTAGTTAGGCTGGTACCCGGGGTTAACAGTATAGATATGCTTAAAATAAATTATACGGACCAATCTATTATAAGCTAAGGTTGAGTTCAAAAGAATTTTATTATACATTGTTTAATTTATATAACCAGGGAGATTGATCTAAATGTACCGAGTGGCGCCAACATTTGGGAATAATCACCCTTCTTTGAAGTATATTGCCATACTGAAATTCACATTATACCATTTTCTCTAAAGCTTAATTAAACTTTAACGCCACAATCATCTAACCTAATTTCTTATTTTGAAGAAAATAAATCCAATTATTGAAAAGATGGAAGAAAGCTTATTGAATGATAGAGTTTAAATCAAGTCAGGTATACCGAGTAAACGCAAGGTGTGAAGTAATTCTCAGACAGTGTGATCAAACTCTAACAAAATTACTCGCTGATGAGCTTTACATCAATGTGGTGATGAGCTTTTGCATAGCTCAATCGGTCTCGCCAAATCAAAGATTCGGTCATATATTCAGTCGTTGAACTCTCACCCAGGAATAATTTAAGATCAACAGAACCAAATTTGAATATTCAAATTGTTGTCGTTTCTATTGAAAAGTATATTTTGAAATGATAACGCCCATGAAACATGGCTAACAGATTATTTGTTGAGTTCAATGTCATCATTCTATAATAATCCCTCTATGTCACCATGTGTAAGTGAAAGACATTAAGCACTTAACGTCATCATACTTTTAATATTATATGCACGATCCTAGTTACCAAGTATAATTACGGGGCTATGGCTTTTCAAATATGCATGGATTAGGCTTGAGGGATTGAAAGTAGTTAAAACTTGCATTTCGTTTTAAATGTTTGAGTTAAATTGATATAAGTCTTACTTTACGCTTTCAAATATGATCGCATGAAATATTCAACGCCATTTTGATAAAAGTTCCGCTTCTTAATTCAAAAATAAAGTGAAATCGATCGATTGTGGAAACGGAAAAAGATGAAAACAAAAACAGATGGGAGCTTAACGTTATTGAAATGATTATTAATTGATATGCACTCTAACCACTAGGATTTTGACACAAAATTGAGTAAAACATCTGATAAAAGCATTGTTTTTGCTAAGCAATGCTGGGATGTTAACTTCAGAACTGTCAGGTTCCCAGGTACGGGAATGGCTTGCAAATCTGTGAAACCTCGTTCTGTCACATTTCGCAAATAGGAATTGAGTTTTAATGAGAATTCAAGGCTTTCACTTAAAAAGGCTATTGAATTGATTCAAGTAGTGTGTTAAATAATTCATCATGGATTGCATTCCGGGTCAGCGCCTGTCAGTCCATCTTTTGGGCGGGAAAAAAGGTCATGAAAATGAATAAGTGAGATTTGTGAGTGCCTTGGGACGCTGCACGATACTATCGACAAACCTGAGGGCCTTTCTTTACTACTCCTCTCACGTTCATCTTTTTATTGGATTTCTTCTTTTGCATAATTACTGATAAAAAATAGAAGACATAAAGAGAAATGGGAATAAATATTTAGAGAAAAGGAAATTGTAAAATATTGGGTTAATGTCAATTCAATCGGCAGGAATATAGAGTTTCCGTTTTAAGTATGAATTTGTGAATGTTTAATGATTCTATAATGATATGATGGCAATATTTATGATAACAGTAAGATGCCGATAGACACGGGTAAAGCGCTGAATACTAATGTGTCATGGAGAAGTATGTCAATAACATGTAAACATATCTTGTTAGTCAAGCTTGTTTCATTAAGCTTTAGGAAAAATATAAGTAATGTAGCTACATAATATTTTACCTTCAATTTCAAGATGACGTCAATGATTTTAAGCGATATGTGTAGGTTTCATCTTTTTACATCCTCAATGTACCTTTGGTATAATTCTGTACACATAGAACTTTTAACTTTCGTCATACTAACTTTATTGTCTATTCCCTATTATCGGTAACAAATAAATACACATCCTAAACCAAAAGCAGCCATCCTGATTTTTTTTACTACAAAATATTGCTTAGTCTGCAAACGACACAAATATTCACCTGTCTGATGATTGCGGGAAGATGCCTTTAACGGTTACATTTTGATGTAACCAGCAGGATACTTCTCCTGTATCTCCTTTTCAAGTTAGAAGAAGAAGAACAAGATGAAGAACTTTTAAGATTCCTTATGACGATTTTTCCGTGTGCAATTATTATACGGCGGTCGGTTTCGTCTTCCGCTATGTGTTTTTGTTCTTGGTATCTGAAAACTATTGTTGATCTGCTCAAAACAGCAAGTTACCTCAAAGTGTCATGACAGTATTTAATGGTTTACTGTACTTCTTTCAGGAGGAATCTGGTCGTGTATGCAAGGTGTGTCTGACTCCTACTTTTGAAAGATTGAAATGCATTACTTAAACTGAAAATACTGAACCTGATATTACAGTGGTGCTATGAATATTAAAACTTGCCAGTGTCAGAGTAGAAATGAAGAATATTCATCGAAAATCTGAGCTTTTATGTGCAAAACCTTGGACTCGTTATACATAAAAGAGAATGTGAGTGAGGGTTGAATACTATGTTTTCAGGTGTATCATGAATATCAATAGTCAAAACATCAGAACCTTAAATGAAGTCAATTGTGACATGAAAGTTGGTCATTTATGTTCCTCGGACACCTCTTTAGCAAACAGTCTTTAAAAACACTAGCTAAACGTCTTTTAATGTTCTATGAATTGTGATTAACTTCAGCTTCAACCATCTTCAAAATAAACAACACTCAGAGAAATACTCCGGTAAATATTCATATGTCAAGAGACTACCTGTGTTTATGCTTATAACATCTCCCAGGAGCGTATTCTAACCACGAATTTCCTTCGTGGTTTGTCATCGCTTTCTTGCCTCGGGTTTTTCTTCCATTTTAGTTAGTAACTGCGTGAAGTCGCCATTACAAGGAGACATAATATCTTGCATATATAAAATGATGCTATT
>JXSR01S014536.1:45026-55218 GCA_000969725.1 Ophiothrix spiculata | reverse complement strand
ACATGTATATTATATAAAAGTTGATTGCTCAGGGACAACTTCTTTCCTCAAAATGAAGTCTCCTCGTATTCTAAAAAATAGATTAACCATACCACGAAAGGATTGCATAACCAAATATCTCATACCAAACTATGGTTTTTCCATAAGGGATACTGGTATGTATGATAGCGTCTTGAAAATCGAATTTTATCATACCGACAACAATGCTTACGTGTGACAATCCTCGCGGCAAACATCATTGGTTCTATTCTTCCTCAAAAATGATGAATTTCATCTACCATCTTGTCCTTAACTTTCGAGTGCCTGAGAGAAACAATCTACCTGTCACTTTAAAACTCTTTTCTATTGTTTTACAACAAATTGGTTGTGATCCGTAGTTTTATTGACTTGGAGCTTACGGCATCTTTTATCCAAGCCCACCATTTTCATGTCAAGAACACTCCCAAAACCAGTCTCTCCTATCTTGTAGATCCTTCAGGGGGTTGAGGAACAAATCGCATCTCGTTTGGAGTACGCAATATAAAGAAAGTGATTGTCTTGTTGTGATTGAGAGTTTGATTGTAAATGACATATCAGAGTTCTCCTGAATTTGTAATTTCATGAGATCGGCGTGTTCTATTAATATAAATTCTGTGTTTTGTTTAAAAAAAAGAATAATCAATATATACAAAACATAATAGTATTATTAATTTGCAATTAAAAAATCAAGTCAATTATCCTCATTGCCTTGTAAAATGTTTATTCCTACATAACGAATCACAATTGGTAACCAAGTAAGTACGAATGGTGAAGATGTAAAACATAGTATAAGAAAAGGTGTTGTGGTAAAGGAAATAATCGCCGGAAAAGGAAGTAAATTATATATCAGCAACCTACTTTAAGATACTGGAATCATCAACATGTTAGCTGGGCGTAAGTAAAATGAAACCTAACCTAGTTAAGCTTCCGCTGTTTATTTATTTATAATCATAAAGGACCAAATTCTAGATAGAATCTTGAAGAAAAGTCACTTTTTTACATTAAGCTTATTTCTCGAGCCCAAATTAATTGAAGTTGATGGTTGAATTTAATTCTCAACCAAACAATGTAATTTACAGCTTGCGAAGGCTATAGAATTTCGTTTTCTAACTTCCGTTGTCTGCCAGGCCTCCGTGTATATTATGCTTAAACAAGATTTCTTGGTTGGTATACTGAAACTGTTGGGAGATTTTAGTGATGTTTTATTTAGTATCCGGTCGATCAAATCATTTATATGACCATGATGACACTTATTTTCTTTTTATTTTCCATTTTTTGTTGGGAGAGGGATGTCCCTTCGCTGAACGATTTTTTTAACAACAATAGCATACATAGATTTTATTTTATTTAAGCTGTGCTGTTTATACATGTTATTCTTGTAGTGTCAGTTATTTGCTATATAAAAATGTACCAATGTTATACGTTTAAATTCACTTCTGTGGGTGTGATGGAGAGCTAATACCGGTTTTAAAGTGGTATTTTCCAAATTATTAAATTGACAAGATGAAGTTTGGGTTCTTTAATGAAAATGTCGTTAAAATTGAAATTTTATACGCCAAACTATACATCGGCGTATACAACAAGTGGTCAGAATAGGGGGTCAGAATATGTAGTCAGAACAACTGGTCAGGTTACGGAAAATCGCTCTTACAATGTGTACATAATAAAGTCAAGGTGATATATGTTATTGAAGCTTAAAAATCTTTCAAAACAATTGCCAATTGGAACCTAATTAAGCAATTTGTAGACATTGCTGACAATGGACAATGCCACATTCACAAATAATTCCACATGCGGTTATCACATCACAGGGCTCAGCTAAACTGATTAATTGAACCTCTCATGATATTTGCAAATAGTAATATACTTAATTAGTGTTGTAGACATATATATAAGCAGTTTATATCAAAACTGTTACCTTCAGCCATGAAGGCCTCATTTGTTCTGCTGGCGGGGATAGGACTACCGTTGCCTTGATGTTACCAGCTTTCGCTGCTGAATATCCCCATGCATACTGGAAACGATACAGAACATTACGAAACGTCATATATTCATATTAATGTGATTTTACAAGGTATTCACCCTTTTCAGACTTATACCCTGGTCAATTTTATACCAAAATATTATTGTGTAAATAGCTCAATAATGAATCTTGATTGACTGTGTACATATGTTGGTGCCATAGGAAATGTGATTCACACGTGTTTTCAATAACTACTTCATATAACTTTGCAACGGATAGTGCGTTTTTGAATATTTCATCAGGATAAATTCACATGGTTTGGGATTCCATTGACCATCAGCTTTCAGTTTCTGATCATCTGAAATATATACAATAAGATATCGGGACCTTTCCATTATATCCTGCTTCCAATTGGATTTTTGTAAGCGTTCTAATGAGAGGAATTAGTGATGAATTATAACACAATTAACAGACCTCATCTTGATTTTGCAAGTCTTCTCAATACAACCTGTTTAAAAATCCCATTGGAAGACATGATGGGTAGGCCCTGATCTTCTTTTAGTGTTAAAAAGATCAAGAAATAATCGCCTGAAGTTTTTAGTTCTCAGAAGATATAATTTGACTGACATTGTCTTGAATGTTATTAATAAAATAAAGAATCGGAAAAGATAAGTGATATCGTTTGTAGCATTGCTGTAGTTATTTTATTATTAAGAATATTGGAAAGCATATTATCAATATATACACTGCAAATACCAGAGACACGTAACACGTGTTCAAAACAGTTACACTTTTATAATACCGGGCACGTGTTCAACCTGTCAAAAGTCAAAACATAATGATATACTTAACATTTATGAACACTAATATCGAAAGTACGGATGTGATCTTTTGATTTTAATGTTCAAAATGTTACAAAAGTGTTAAAAACTGAACACATGAAAAGATGTTCGTATTCAAGCTGGTGTTCAGGTATCCCAGGTGTTCAAAAGTTGAAATTTTGAATGCATGCGTTGAAAATTGAAACCTGACTCTAGCGGCTGATGTGTTCAATTCAAATGTTTGAACACGTTTCAGGTGTAAAAAAGTGTAACAAATGTCAAATATTTATCATACTACATATCTAATAATAATAGAAATCATATGCACAATTTTGAATTTTTCTTGAAGTGGTAACTTTCTTTTATTATATACAGAATGCAGTGAAACTGTATCGTGAGTGTCAAAATATGCCATTGAAACCTGGCAGAACACTAGCGTCTGGTGTTCGGCAATTTTTGCAGTGTAGGAATGAAGTTTTGGTGGTAACACTAGTTGGGTATCTTTCAGTGGATAAGATAATGAATGATGAATGCATTGTAATTTAAATGTCGTTGGAATTATGATGAAATAAAACTAGGTATGTGGTTTCTTACTTATTTTTTGTGCATTAGATGTTTACATAAAGTATTACCTCTGTCTTCACAAGGGTGTTAGACCAAGACTCTCGAAAACATATATACTTTCCGGGACTCTATATATAACAAATCTCGTAGCTTTGGACGTTTCCTGAGAGTACATTAGTAGTATATTCAACAACATTTGACGATTTATTTTTAAAGATGTTTTTCTTCAATCCTTTCTTTGACTCGGACACCAACGCACTACTCGATAAACAAGAAGCAAGTATTAATGAGTCTTATGTAAAATGCAATACATGTAAGGACTTTTTCCTGGGTAGCAATAGTGGAGCCTGGCATGAAGTTTTATCGATTGATTTCAAACATATTTCATTTATCGTACCATTCCTCTGCGGGGCATACATTAAAAGAATTTGGTGTATTGATCTTTTGGGCTCGTTTAAACGTATACTATAGTTCTACGTACACTGTGGATATTGTTGTCTTCCTTTAACATTTTGTTTTAACAGTCTTAACCTCAGAACATTTTATTACATTTTTGTTTGCCGAAAGTGAATGCCTCAGCATTGTTCAGACAGGTACGATTGCTCGTATCTGTCTTGAAGTGATATTCTAATGTCAGTGATTCAGGGGTCCTTTTGTTTTATGTTTCACTTATATTAGACAATATGTGTTGATGGAACCTTAGGTTATATGCCTGTGCATCTTTGTTCTACTTTGGTGAAATAGTTACTATAAATTTACCATTCATTTTCTTGTTGATTTCATCAGTGACCCAGAGGCTACATGTGAAAGACTATTTCTTGCGAATAATGTATGATTGTTATTTTTTTTTAATGAAATGGTTTTCATGTTACAGGTGAGACATTCTTGTGAATAGAGTAGCACAGTGTTTTTCAGTTTGAAAAAAAAGAACGCAGAAAACTACAGACTTATTTGGAGCAAAAAGCTGTACTCCTCTGCCGCCACACTCTAAAAAAGTTGGGTTAAAAAGGGAACATGGTAGGCAGGTTGGGTTAAAGTTTGCACAATATTGGTTTATTTTGTACACAATCTTGGGTAAATGGTGCACGTTTTACCCAACATTGTGTCAAATTTTACCCAACCTGCCAACCATGTTCCCTTTTTAACCCAACTTTAAGTGCACCAATATAATTTTTGAACAAGATACAATCGCATAAAAGCTAACATTAACATACTCCCATTGTTTAAAGGGAGAGGTGTTGATTTAAACATGTGTATTTGTATCTCAAACTCACCTAAAACTGGACATAGCATCTTATAATGACTAAATCGGCAAGAAAAATAAGTTTGTCATGCGTCAAAGTAAATCAAACCTCAATGACCAATGCAACTAAAACATTACTGGTCATCGAATCCTATAAAGCCCAAATCTACAAGAAAAATAACTTTGACATGCATCAAAGTAAATGAAACCTCGATCGCGCAGCGTGATTAGAACTCATCAATTCCATAGCACGATTTAATTTAGTCAATATATTGTTTTGATCCCAAACGCTAAGCTACAGAATTAATATATTGGTTAAAGTGGGCAATTAGGTAACTCAAAAATATTTTAACAGAAGAGAAGGTGATGTGGTTCAGAATAACAGAACGAATAAAGTGGTATTACCTTTTACAGGTCTGTGATACACTGTTCGTTCCCATACCCTAATGACTAAGGTAAAAAGTGGTTGCACACGTCGGCCATTTTTCTTAATGCCCACTTAGAGAGCAATTTTCGATTCCAATTACACCACTACGTCTTACTTTCAATCCCTTTAATAGGAGATTTTCAAGAGAAGTATATTACTTTGATCGGTGAATCAATTTTATAAGCATTTTAGCGAGTAAACCGATGCTTTTGCGATCGCATTTCAAGATAAATTGCACCCAAGAATAGTTCACTTGTCTTTCTTTCTTCGACCCAGAAGTGATGGTCGTTTGTTGCACCTGCTGTCTCCTATTATGTTTGTAAAAAGACGTGAATTTTATCTCAGAATCCTTGGAGGGTTGGTGTTCTTTTTCATCAATTTATTTTCATCCCCCATGTTCTTTATCTCTGTTTATAATAAGGAATCGTGGATATCAGGAAATTCGTAGCTAGCCATATGACTGGACAGCCACATTGGTTTAACAGAACGGTATAATCATCATATAAAGCCTGATATTAAAATAAGAAGCAAATGGCGAAATTATGAATTTTTTAAATATTCGCCCTACGAGTACTGTGTTAAGAACGTAATATTCATTTCTGTAGATTGTTGTCTTTTTAAACATGTTTTCGTCTTTTCAGAAAATGTTTTCAAAATTTAGTTCATTCCTATTACAAACTTGGAGAAAAACAAACTAAATTGAAAACCTTTATCCATTTATGTGTTTAAAAAATAAGTCTTTCTTTTAAACATGCTACATATATTTGTACTTCTTGACTATAATTCGTCAGCTACTAGATTCCGGCTCCTCCTGGGGACACATAATTCTACAAAGATGTCGTCCTAGGGACACTTTTTTCTCCAAAGATGCCAAGTATATTTTCTTCCCTGGCATCATGTTTTGTCAGCTTCATCACTGCAAAACTGTATGAAAAAATACTCCCATAGTCTCATAAATCAAAGAAATGAATAATGAAGCACTATTTATAACAACATGCTTTGAGCCCGGCTTTCAGGTATCTCCTCACCATGAATGCTTATTCTTAATGGCAAACGTTTCAGGTGTCATTTAATCTTACTGGTTATTAAAATTTTGGATGTGTTCAGGCATTCCAGGTCAGCTCCCGGAAACTTAAAACAGGTAACGTATGTTCCGTTTGTTATTACAAAAGCGATGCAAAAAAGTTGAGCAAATGTGTCCTGTGGCGTCCTTTTTCTTTCAGTATTACCTTTTACCGATTGTACCTTCAAGAATTGCTGGCAAGGGTAATGTCCCGGATATGAGCCGTCGTAATGAAGATTCGTTTCATAAAAGCGGCTATGGATTACGTCATTCGTGCAAGCTGACATTAAAACATATACGAAAATTGGATTTCCTGCACGTAGAGGCGACAGGGCTACGACAATGTTTGCAGTTTATGTACTATTACGTGTATACTATACATGAAGATACATTTGCATACATAAATATAAAGAAAAATATTTAAAGCCAAGCATTTTTCTGTTAGGTCAAAACGATCTAATACATGCAAAACGATCCAACAAGACTGGCGGACATGATTAGACCAAGCAATTGTTGTATTTTGCATTTGTATACTAATAACAATATTTTATTCAATAGGTATGATGTACCTGCTGTTATTTGGAAAAACAAAAGTATAGTTTCTATATCTTATGAATCAATAAAGACATCAAAATCGGGTCAAACATCTTGAAAGTTTGTATCGTCCCCCGTGTCTGTTTAAGGATGGCTGTTTGACACGGATAAGTCAAATTGTTACAGTATATCATATAGTAATGACTAAAATCTTGCATTGAACTTGAATACCCGAGTTAAGATATTTTTGTGTTATCTTCTGTATTTATCATGTTTGGTCATGTTCAATTCATTCGTTAAAATTCTTTTCCCCTATTCAATTGCAATGTCCCTTTCCTTTTCAAGGACGTTATAATACTGCACTTTGATGATAATATTGTTTACTGCAATTGTCATGTATTTGAAATTTCTTGAAACTGACAACTATTAAAGTTTACTAATGAATTATATTAATTGTATTTGTAAAGCTTTATCATCTACAATTAATAAGATAATTTTTTGACTTTAACCAATGACAATGATGAGGAAATTCAATGCAGTATGTTTTCATGAAAGCCTTTAAAGCATGACTTTAATTTCAGATTTTATTTCATGTTTTTAGGTTATTGAAATTTTGAAATGAGAAAAAAATATCCAGGGCACCTCAAACAAACTGGCATATAACGCTAATGTTTGTTGTATTAAAAAAGTTATAAATTGAGACAAGTTGTCCTTCTGGCGTCTTTCTTGTCCCTTTGTATTTCTTAACCATACATTTTTGATATTTACAGGCGATGTTACAGTTATATCTTCCGCATGTTATGAGGGGATGAACCGTTAGTAAACACTTACAATGGTTTCTAAAACATGCGAAAAATGTCTTTTCTAAACATTTAGGCGTCAGGACTGCGAAAATATGTTTATAAAATCACACGAAAATGAATGTCGCTGAGTTAATGTTGTACATTGGTCTACATTTCCCAGTAGGCACGCACTGTAATTTGAATTAGAAACTACATATCAACAAGTAATTCTGTCGTTTTGATAATAAGCTTCGGTTGGAAGAGGCACCAGGGCTCACAGTATATACGTTAATGAGAAAGTGCATTTCAGCTGGTCCACCAACACTACATAATTACGGGAACTTTTTTTGCTCTCTTCGCCAGAACAGAAGAGAGTACTTTATGATGTGCTTTCTTCTTCATAACAGATGTGGACTTATTTATACATCTTACACAATGGTATCATTTAGCAAGGAGGAGCCACAATCGGGCAGACAATGATCCGTAAGGTGTCTTGTGTATTTGTCTGCATCCAGACAAGGACTGTCTGCGTATTGTGTCGTCGTTGTTAATTTGTTTTTAATGACCTTTTGAATGAGTTTGTCATATTTTGATGTGTAAGTATGATGTTCAAGTACGTATACTAAAGGATCTTTCCATAGAAAATGACTTTTTTTGATTTCAGGTAAACATCAGCCTTTTTATTCGACCACATGAGTATTTCCCAAAGAGAAATTGTAAAGGTTTTTTATCCGTGCATGAATAATAAGCACATGTTTTAATTCAACAATGTCACAAACGTTACCAAACAATATATTTAAAGAAATTCTGATGATAGAATTTCCAACCACTTTTATGAAAGATTTGTACATTTGTTACCCATCATCTGTGTAAAGCACAATAAAAAAATTCGCTAAAACGTCAGAGAATTTTCACTTCGAAGTCATTTGGAGCAAAATACCGTTTTCGTGCGATGTAACAAACGTTACCAAACGTTATATTAACTTTATTCAGGATTTTGTCAATTAATTTACTTTTTTTAACACCTACATGTCTTAGCCCCACCAGTGAACACCATTATCAACAACAAACTCGTGGATAAAATGTTTATGCAAGGTTCTGTAGCCATTTAAAAGTGACATTTTTCAAATTTTCGGTCACAAACGTTACATTGGATTCGCCCTAAGTAACTTTATTTTCATTGTTCCTTATGTATAATAAAACTATTAATAAGCCTTCTCATTTATTCCATAATCTCGAGTTAGAAATTTGAAGCCTAAAAGTATTAATTTCCTTTTCCCTCTCACAAAAAATATTGAAGAACTTTTAGCCAAGTATTTCTCCGACGAGCGAGGTTGATGAAGTATTTGTATATTTACCAATTACCACGTTAATGCACTATATCTAACTAGTGTATACAGCTTCGATACTGTGTCACCGACCCTCTCCTTAAAATGAAACATTCATGATCAACTTTGACAAATCATCACCACAACTTACAGGGTGTACCATATTTGATCAGTGGTTCACTGCCAAGATTTAACACTCACATGGCTGTGATTATGCATGGTAGAAAATCTGCTTCAGAGAGTCGTTTCCAGGACTAGAGTAAGAGTAGATTGACCACTTCTAAGTCATTAGAAGGGTTACTAGAAACGACTGTGTCACTAAAGCGCCATGGACTGCGCCAATTTTCCTTTTTTCAAATGTCAAACGCCTTTCACACACAACATATATAAAATTCATCGTTATACTAATAATTGATGCATGTGTTGTTACACAACTCCTGTGCTATCAGATCATAATTGTTGTTTAAGGTTAGTTGCATCTATATCATTAATTTGACAACAATGGGAAATGACTGAAAATTTGTTGTATTATTTTTTTTTCTTTTATCGGATATAGCTATGTTACTTTTGTGTTTGAGATGTCATCATCGCAAGATTTCGATTTAAGATTCAAATATATCGGAGCATTTTCACTATTTAAGCCATTAGCTTACGAATTTAATATCATTAACAACATTTTTTACATGTTATTCTCATTCTTGATCTCATTCCATTCGATGTGTTTCATTAACAGTGTCTGTCTCTGTATTCGCCTGAAATTCCAATATTCCTGTTTTCTTTTATTAGTTGATGTAATATTACCCACTTATAGTATTATGATTTAAGGTTAGGTGTCCTTGACTCAAAAGAACAAAATAAGACTTTAAGTTTGTTAAATTGATGCAAAATATTCCCCAAATATTCTATTTCATAACTGTTGCATTTGGGGAAATCTGTAAAGATACTTAAATGTCAGCATGGTCATGCGACAAATGCGATGGATCAAAACTGGGGATTACATATAAGTGTGTTCTGAAATGGACTTATTGTACTCGACTCCCAATGCATTTTAGCATTATCCATTTTGAACTTGTTGAATTTTTAACAATCTGAATAAAGCAATGAAACATTTTGTGACCACTTCCTGTTCTAATAGAAAATGATGCATTGCCATGATACATTTATCTTATTAGATATTATTCTCGGATTATATGTAAAGAAAGAGGATATTCTTACCCTAGCAACATAAGAAGATTGGAGGATTTGTTACATAACATTTATGAAATACATTTAATACATTGCAAAGAACGGAAAAAAATCTAAATTTACCTTTGATATCAAATTTGTCTATAAATTTCTAAATATTGATAGTTAAGGCACATTCAGAGGTGAATTGGAATGACTACTTTTATTGATTTTGGTCACAAAAATTATGCGAAACTGTGTCCCCGGCTATTAGTATACAAATAT